>BQKN01035656.1:0-10198 GCA_022839385.1 Asparagus kiusianus
TTGCTTCCTCCTCCATCCATCGCCTCGTCTCCATCATCACTGCCCCCCCCCCCCCGCCTGTGTGTGACGCCCCTGGGTTCACACAAGGCTGCAGTCCTCGGTGAAACCAGAAATGTCAAACCTGCCATGCACCACACAGTGCAATAACATGTTTCACCATCACAATTAACATCTCTCTAGTAGAGTCAACAACAGGTGTAGGTACAAAGCAAGTAAAAGATAATACAAGAGATACTGATGAAATGAAAGGGATCAAAATAGTATTTCATCATCCAACAAATGGGAATACGAAAACAATGTCAGAACAAATAAACTGGGGTACTAAGCAAGTCTCAAATACAAATATCTGACGAAAAGGAAATAAGGCACACAGCCTTTACAACTTCTATGAAATAGTCCTCAAATGTTTAATCATCAACTACAGTGGAGCCCAAGATACATAGTACATAGCTAAAATGTAAAGCTGAATACTAAAGTGATCCGCTATCAACCTGCGACACTCCGTGCTCCTGGCTCGTGACCTGAAAGGGGGAGGGACAACGAGCGTCAAAGCGCTAGCGAGTAACATCACAACCAACCCCAAGGGAAATGGGCTCGTTGCATAAGAAAATACAGATAATATATAATAGATCTAAAAAAAAATCATTTATCTCACTAAAGAGGGTTTTAGTATTTAGGAGTTTACAACACGAGAATAGGTACGTCGAGCGAAATAATCCAAACAAGGAAACCCTCATGTATATACCTTACATCTCAAATTGTAAATTCCCAAATACTAAACCCAAGGTTCTAATACGGTTAACAAAGATAAAAGAAATACAACAAACCCCAGAGCATAATCACAGAGCTGTAACATAATTAACATGAATATCACAATATTAACGATATGAATATTGTGTCAAAACCTACATAAGTGTTATACAAAATCTACATGATCATCATGTTGTGAAATGTGGTATAATAATCACGTGCAGGGTTAAGAACCATGTTCGATTCAAGAACAAACTATCATAGTTTTTTTCCAAACTCATGGGATAAGTATCAAATTGTCCAACACGAGGACTGAGAGGGATTATAGTCCAACACGAGGACTTCTATGGATTATAGTCCAACACGAGGACTGTAGAATTTGTATAAGATCTCTACAATACATGTAGTAGAATCTACTTATCAGTTTCATAGCCAAAACAGTAAATATGCCCCAAATTTATACCCTCAGTCATCTAATCATGCATGGCCACATGTTGGGACTAATAACCAGGTCAGATAATCCAAACAAACCCTAAATAGGAGTGAAAATAGTCAAATACAGCAAACCTGAAATTTTGCCTCAGAGGGTTCGTCGGTCGACCGGTCTGGTCGACCGAACTCTGATACAAAATTTGGCGGTCGCCCGCCAGAACCGTCGGTCGACCAAAATTTTGTCTCGGTCGACCGATTTTGAATTGCGGTCGACCGATAAATTATCGCGGCCGACCGAAATTCCTACTCGAACTCAGCGGTCGACCGCGTCGGTCGACCGCCGAGCTAACAGAGCCCAGCCTGGGTTCTGTCAGCTCTAAACCTGAAACAAAAAAAATTCGATAGCATTGGTTTTGATGAATATGGGATCATACTGAATAATACACAACCAATCCAAAGTTCGAAATCTACCATTTGATACACAAAATCTTTGGGGAACGAAACAAAAACGTTTTAATAGCCTGTAGGAATAATTTACTCTTGTTTAGGAAAATTTTCAGATCTAGATCTTCGTTATCAGAACATTGGTGAGTTTTGAGAACTGGAAATTGATTCTTGCAATCACTAATATAAAGATCTCGATTTTATACGAAAATACTTGTTTAGGCTCATCAAAAACTCAAAAAAAAAATCGAAATAAACAATGAAGAACAGGGGGAGGGATTGGGCGAGATGATACTCGCCTTGGTTGCTGCTAAGACTCCCGCTGAGGATCTCCTTCCACCTGATCTGCAAACCCCCAAATCAGCTCCTCCAGATTTTCCCAAGATCACCAGGTCCAAATTAGGGTTTTTAGAAGAAAGAGGAAAAGGGGGTTAGGGTTTACGTCTGAGGTGGGGAGAGTTCTCTTGGGTTGAGTTGGTTTAAATACCAACTCCCCAACCCAACCCGAAACCCAAAACCCAAAACCCAACAACTAAAAACCCAAAACTCAAAATCTGTAAAAACTCTATGATCGCTGATCGGTCGACCGCGCCGGTCGACCGCGTCGGTCGACCGATCAGCACAAAAATGCCTGTTGATGGCATTTAACATGCTGATCGCAAACTCGCTCGATTTCTCTCACTTGCAAACACCTGCTGGGTTCCCAAACACTGATAAACATATATATCTTATGTTTATATAGTTATTCACCACAAGGGAAAAATTTATTATTAATAATTCACACATGTATATATATATATACTATAGAAATTTTCGGGGTTTTACATTCTTCCCCCCTTAAAAGAATTTCGTCCTCGAAATTCGGAAATCATACGAACTTTGCAAAAAGAACTCTTATATATCCTTATTGAGATATTTACACTTAACGATCTAAAATGATAATATTCTCGCTCAAATCCTAATCTAGTGGAACTAGTACATCGGGCGAAAAATCCAAACAAGGAACCCCCCATACATATACCATGTGTTCCAAAAGATTAAAAATTAAGCAAAAGTATTCTCATTATAGTGTTAAGTGTAAACATAACCAAAGTTATGCACATAACCAAAGACATGAAATCAAACAAAAATTTATTTACCTCCTCAACCAAGTGTGGGTAATCACGACGCATGTCCTCCTCACGCTCCCAAGAAATCTCCTCGATGCCTCCTCGGTTCCACTGAACTTTTACCAAGGGAATTACCTTGTTCCTAAGCCTCTTGTCCTCTCTGGCAAGAATGCGAACCGGAATCTCAATAGTAGTCAAATCATCCTGAAGCTCAATCTCCGGTGCATCCAATACTCGTCGCTGCTCCTCATCATGCAAGTGCTTCTTAAGCATAGAAATATGGAACACGTTGTGTATACTAGACATAGATGCGGGGAGATCTAGTCTGTAAGACACGGCTCCAATGCGCTCTAGAATCTGGAAAGGTCCAATATATCTCGATGCAAGCTTCCCTCGCCTCCCGAATCGCTGCACGCCTTTCATAGGCGATACCTTCAGCATGACTGAGTCTCCCACCTGAAACTCCAAGGGTCTTCGCCTCTTATCGGCATAACTCTTCTGCCGACTCAGAGCGGCTAAAATCGGCTCCCTGATCAAGGCTACCTTCTCAGTAGTCTGCCTCACTAGCTCTGGCCCAAGCATCAAGCTATCCTCCGGCTCGGCCCAACATATCGGTGATCTGCAAGGTCTCCCATACAATGCTTCATACGGGGCCATACCGATCGTCACTTGATAACTATTGTTATAAGCGAACTCTACTAGTGGAATATGATCCTCCCAACTGCCTTGGAAGTCAATGACACATGCCCGCAACATGTCCTCCAACACCTGATTCACCCTCTCCGTCTGGCCATCCGTCTGAGGGTGGAATACGCTGCTATAAGATAGTGTGCTGCCAAATGAGTCCTGGAAACTCCTCCAAAAATGGGAAGTGAACACCGATCCTCGATCCGACACGATCGTGTCCGGTACTCCATGAAGTCGAACTATCTCCAGAATGAAAATCCTCGCATAAGTCTCAGCTTATAAGTGGTCCTCACCGGGATGAAATGGGCTGACTTCGTCAATCGGTCCACTATCACCCACACAGAATCATTTCCCTTCTTCGACTTCGGCAACCCCATAATAAATTCCATAGAAATATCTGCCCACTTCCACTCTGGAATGGGTAAGGGCTGAAGTGTCCCTGCCGGTCTCTGATGCTCTGCCTTTACCTGCTGACAGGTAAAACATCTAGCCACATAATCCGCAATCTCTCTCCGCATACCACTCCACCAGAATCGCCTCTTCAGGTCCTTGTACATCTTGGTAGTCCCTGGATGTACTATGTACCGAGTACGGTGCGCCTCATCAAACAACTCCCTCTTCAGCTCTACACTAGCTGGCATAACCAAGCTGCCCTTCATCCGTAGACCTCCATCCTCTCCAATGGTCCAATCAGTCTTAGGCTCTTTGGAAACCTCCCCCTTACGGGTTTCAATCCAAGAGTCCTCCAACTGTGCTCTGACAACCCTGTCACTCCAAGATGGTTGCACTGACATAGCTCCCAAGAATGCACTGGTTCCTCCAATCTCGGGTCTAAAGTCAAACTGGCTAAGAGTGATAAGATCTCTGTGCAATAAACACCTCAAAGCCGCAACCCGATGTCGGCGCTTCCTACTCAAAGCATCTGCTACGACGTTCGCCTTTCCGGGATGATACTGAATCGCGAACTCGTAGTCCTTGATAAACTCAATCCACCTCCTCTGCCTCTGATTGAGTTCCTTCTGAGAAAAGAGATACTTCAGACTCTGATGGTCTGTGAACAGCTCAAACTGTACTCCATACAAGTAGTGCCTCCATGACTTCAGTGCAAATACCACAGCTGCTAACTCCAAGTCATGAGTCAGGTAGTTCTGCTCATGCACCCTCAACTACCGAGAGATATAGGCTACTACCCTCTGAGTCTGCATCAATACGCCTCCTAAGCCCGCCAATGATGCATCCGTATACACCATGAAGGTCCTGTCGCCGCTCGGGATAGTCAGAACCGGCGCTGTAGTCAACTTAGCCTTCAAAATGTCAAAGGTCTTCTGGCACTCACTGATCCATATGTACTATACACCCTTCTTCGTAAGGTGTGTAATCGGTGTCGCGATCTTTGAGAAGTCCTGAATGAACTTCCTGTAGTATCCAGCTAAACCCAAAAAGCTGCGAATCTCTGACACCGTCTTCGGTGGCTCCCAATCCAGAACTGCCGCGACCTTAGCCGGGTCCACTGCTATACCCTCTCTACTGATGACGTGCCCAAGAAATCTGACTTCTGAAAGCCAAAACTCGCACTTGCTGAACTTAGCATACAACTGGTGCTCCTGAAGAGTCCTCAATGCTATTCGTAGATGCTCCTCATGATCTGCCTCCGATCTCGAGTAAATAAGAATATCATCGATGAACACGATCACAAACTGATCTAAGAAGGGACGGAAGACCCGGTTCATTAAATCCATGAATACCGTGGGTGCATTGGTCAACCCAAATGGCATGACCAAGAACTTGAAGGATCCATATCGAGTAAGAAAAGCGGTCTTGGGAATATCCATCTCCCGAACCCGCAACTGATGATAGCCAGAACGAAGATCAATCTTCGAGAAATACTGTGCTCCCTACAGCTGGTCAAACAAGTCATCAATCCTAGGTAGTGGGTACCTATTCCGGATCGTGACCTTGTTCAACTCTCTATAATCTATGCATAATCTCATGCTGCCGTCCTTCTTCTTCACGAAGAGGACCGGCGCGCCCCACGGAGACTGACTCCGACAAATAAAACCCTGAGCTAGCAACTCATCCAACTGGGTCTGCAGCTCTCTCATCTCAGCTGGTGCCATACATAGGGTGCGCGGGATATCGGGGCTGTGCCTGGCTGCAACTCGATACAGAACTCAACCTCTCTCACAGGAGGTAACCCAGGTATATCCTGAAAGACATCCTGATACTCTGAGACAACTCTAGTCTCCAATAACTCAGCACCCTCATCCCGTCGTATCACCTCCTCGATGTATGCCAGAAATGACTCCGCAAATCGGTTGCCCTGAGAGGTGGCTACAATCATCTCGGACCCATCGGACGCCCGCAACTTGACTGTCTTCGCAAAGCAGTCAATACTAATATGGTAGGAAGACAACCAATCCATACCAAGGATGACATTGAACTCGGACATATGCAATACTATCAAATCCACTATGAACTCCGACTCGTCTAGACTGACGGTACACCTCCTACAAACGCTCTCCAGAAGCGATATCTCACCTAAAGGGGTGGGTGGAAACAGATAGAGGGGTGCCTAGGGGCTGTGCTACGAGCTGGAGTCTAGTCATAAATGCATGCGAGATAAATGAATGCGAGGCTCCCGAATCGAAAAGAATACGGGCGGGAAGAGAGTTCACAAAGAACGTACCCTCCACCACAGCTCCGCTGGCTCCATGATCACGAGGAACCACTGCATATACCCTGCCCGTGGCTGAGGACTGCTCTGCTGATGGTGCTAGAGAATAGGGGATAATCTGTCCCTAAGAAACATCCTGGACTGCCCGAATCTGTCCCTCAGTCCTCTGAGCTGCTGGTGGTGCCTCGAGCCTGTTCTGCTGGCCCTGACCTCTGCCCTGCTGGCGCTGCTGCTGCTGGTTCGGACCCTTACCCTGCTGGGCTCCTGCTAGTGCGCTACGGCACTCCGATGCCTTGTGCCCGACCTTATGACAGTTAAAACAAGACTCCTGGAACTTGCACTGCTGATGCGCTCTCTGATCCTGCTGGGGTCCCTTTTTATGAGGGCCCTGATGCTGCTGCTGATGACCAGAAAAAGATCTCTTGTTCTTGCCCTTCTCCCCACTCTGTCCTGTCTTGGTTTTCCCTTCCCTATCTTTCTGGAACATAGTGGTCTCGATCTCCTGAGAAGTGGCAGCCTCAGCCACCTCCCTAACTGAATAAAATCTCCTCGACACGAGGTATCGTTGGAGATTAGGGCGAAGCCCAGCTAAGAACATCTGAGCCTGACGCTCTCCCGTCTGCCACATCCCAGTGAAATGTAGCAACTCCATGAATCGGCTCTCAAAATCTGCCACGGTCATGACTCCCTGAGTCAACCGGGATAACTCGAGCTCCTTCCCAGTCCGAGCTGCAGAAGAAATATACTGACCATCGAAAAAGTAGATGAAGTCCTCTCATGTGAGGGTCATCCTCTGATCTGGAGTGAACTGGAGTCGATACCATCTCCCGGCATCTCCCTTCAGGATGTAGGATGCCAGTCTCTGCTTCTGAACTGAGTCCACACCGAGTATGTCGAGGGTGTTGCTCACATCCTCCTTCCACTTATGGGCTGCAAGAGGGTCTGGTGACCCCTGGAACTCCGGTGCCCTCATCTTCTGGTACCTCTCCACCATACGGATCCAAGTCTCCTGCTCCGTGGCTCTGTCTGGTACTGCTAAAGGAACAGCTGCAGGCGTGACCTCCGGGGGTCTCTCTCTAACAGGGACGGTAGGTATCCCCTGCTGCTGAGCTACTGGTGGTGGTGGTGGCGGTGTCGGTGGTGCTATATGAGTCGTCACTAACTCCTCAATAGCTGCCATCCGAGCGATAAGAGGGGCCATGAGATCCACCAGATACTGAGGAGCCTGCTGCGGCTCTGGTGGTGCCTGCTCCTACTCGGGCTGAGCTGGCTGCTGCTCCAATGGAGTCTGCTATGACTCCGCCTGGCTAGCTCTCCTAGTACGGGGCCTACCTTGTCCTGCCATCTCTCTCCTGATGGTAAGAAGAATAAAATAAAAAAAAATTCTATGAGTCAAATAGGCCTTTATAAATAACGTATCGTATCAAATTTTTTTTCACAACATATAGTATTCACACAAATACTTTGAATCCATATAAAATAGTTATCATAAAAAAATTCTCAAATTTTGAGATATACGCATATATCGTCCTCACTCACACTAGGAAATCCTTTCGGACTCTATACATGAATCCTAAGAAACTCTATCCTAGCTCCACGACTCGACACAAGATGATCCTAAGGATACTGGAACTAGAGCTCTGATACCAACTGTGACGCCCCTAGGTTCACACAAGGCTGCAGTCCTCGGTGAAACCAGAAATGTCAAACCTGCCATGCACCACACCATGCGATAACATGTTTCACCATCACAATTAACATCTCTCTAGTAGAGTCAACAACATGTGTAGGTACAAAGCAAGTAAAAGATAATACAAGAGATACTGATGAAATGAAAGGGATCAAAATAGTATTTCATCATCCAACAAATGGGAATACGAAAACAATGTCAGAACAAATAAACTGGGGTACTAAGCAAATCTCAAATACAAATATCTGACGAAAAGGAAATAAGGCACACAGCCTTTACAAATTCTATGAAATAGTCCTCAAATGTTTAATCATCAACTACAGTGGAGCCCAAGATACATAGTACATAGCTAAAATGTAAAGCTGAACACTAAAGTGATCCGCTATCAACCTGTGACACTCCGTGCTCCTGGCTCGTGACCTGAAAGGGGGAGGGACAACGAGCGTCAAAGCGCTAGCGAGTAACATCACAACCAACCCCAAGGGAAATGGGCTCGTTGCATAAGAAAATACAGATAATATATAATAGATCTAAAAAAAATCATTTATCTCACTAAAGAGGGTTTTAGTATTTAGGAGTTTACAACACGAGAATAGGTACGTCGAGCGAAATAATCCAAACAAGGAAACCCTCATGTATATACCTTACATCTCAAATTGTAAATTCCCAAATACTAAACCCAAGGTTCTAATACGGTTAACAAAGATAAAAGAAATACAACAAACCCCAGAGCATAATCACAGAGCTGTAACATAATTAACATGAATATCACAATATTAATGATATGAATATTGTGTCAAAACCTACATAAGTGTCATACCAAATCCACATGATCATCATGTTGTGAAATGTGGTATAATAATCACGTGCAGGGTTAAGAACCATGTTCGATTCAAGAACAAACTATCGTAGTTTTTTTCCAAACTCATGGGATAAGTATCAAATTGTCCAACACGAGGACTGAGAGGGATTATAGTCCAACACGAGGACTTCTATGGATTATAGTCCAACACGAGGACTGTAGAATTTGTATAAGATCGCTACAATACATATAGTAGAATCTACTTATCAGTTTCATAGCCAAAACAGTAAATATGCCCCAAATTTATACCCTCAGGTCATCTAATCATGCATGGCCACATGTTGGGACTAATAACCAGGTCAGATAATCCAAACAAACCCTAAATAGGAGTGAAAATAGTCAAATACAGCAAACCTGAAATTTTGCCTCAGAGGGTTCGTCGGTCGACTGGTCCGGTCGACCGAACTCTGATACAAAATTTGGCGGTCGCCCGCCAGAACCGTCGGTCGACCGAAATTTTGTCTCGGTCGACTGATTTTGAATCGCGGTCGACCGATAAATTATCACGGCCGATCGAAATTCCTACTCGAACTCAGCGGTCGACCGCGTCGGTCGACCGCCGAGCTAACAGAGCCCAGCCTGGGTTCTGTCAGCTCTAAACCTGAAACAAAAAAAATTTGATAGCATTGGTTTTGATGAATATGGGATCATACTGAATAATACACAACCAATCCAAAGTTCGAAATCTACCATTTGATACACAAAATCTTTGGGGAACGAAACAAAAACGTTTTAATAGCCTGTAGGAATAATTTACTCTTGTTTAGGAAAATTTTCAGATCTAGATCTTCGTTATCAGAACATTGGTGAGTTTTGAGAACTGGAAATTGATTCTTGCAATCACTAATATAAAGATCTCGATTTTATACGAAAATACTTGTTTAGGCTCATCAAAAACTCAAAAAAAAAAATCGAAATAAACAATGAAGAACAGGGGGAGGGATTGGGCGAGATGATACTCGCCTTGGTTGCTGCTAAGACTCCCACTGAGGATCTCCTTCCACCTGATCTGCAAACCCCCAAATCAGCTCCTCCAGATTTTCCCAAGATCACCAGGTCCAAATTAGGGTTTTTAGAAGAAAGAGGAAAAGGGGGTTAGGGTTTACGTCTGAGGTGGGGAGAGTTCTCTTGGGTTGAGTTGGTTTAAATACCAACTCCCCAACCCAACCCGAAACCCAAAACCCAACAACTAAAAACCCAAAACTCAAAATCTGTAAAAACTCTATGATCGCTGATCGGTCAACCGCGCCGGTCGACCGCGTCGGTCGACCGATCAGCACAAAAATGCCTGTTGATGGCATTTAACATGCTGATCGCAAACTCGCTCGATTTCTCTCACTTGCAAACACCTGCTGGGTTCCCAAACACGGATAACATATATATCTTATGTTTATATAGTTATTCACCACAAGGGAAAAAATTATTATTAATAATTCACACATGTATATATATATATACTATAGAAATTTTTAGGGTTTTACACTGTGTAAATGTCATTAAATCATTTTCAGTTCATTAGTATTTGCACATTCTGTCATTATATTTTCTTT
>BQKN01035658.1:0-19299 GCA_022839385.1 Asparagus kiusianus
GACCGGCGCGGTCGACCGCCGAAGCGGTTTGGGCCTGGGTTCTGTTTCCAGACCCGTTTCGTTTGTGAGTTGTATATATATCCTAAACTCGTTTTTAGGGTTAAGCTTTTGGCGATTTTGAGCTGCTGAAAGGGGATTTTGAGGGCCTCTATTGTTGGAGTCTATTGGAGAGATCTATTGGTCTTGTTTGAGGGTTTTGGGTAAGATTTGTAACCCTAACTTGTATTCCCCTTTGATTTCATTAGTAAAGCTTCCCCCTCCTTGCCCCGTGGACGTAGGCATATTGCCGAACCACGTATATCTTGTGTTCTTGCTGTGATTGGTTGGCTTGTGTTCACTTGTGGTCTACTATTGTTCTTGTGTGTGCTTTTGATTTGTCTATTTGGGGCTTCCGCGGCGCACAACAAGTGGTATCAGAGCTCCGGGTTGGATTTGGGAGTTTATTCGAAGGATTCATTGTTGGGTTCTTGTTGGGAGAGTAGATCTATAATATGGTTGAAACAAGCAAGGCTAGTTCAAGTGCTACAAGTACATCGGGATCGACTTTGACAAAGGCGTTCCAAAGTTTGAGCATCAATAATACAAAAATTGATGTTCCAAAGTTCGACGGCAAGATAAATTTCGGCTTATGGAGGTGTCAAGTAATGGACGCCTTAGATGCACAAAATTTGGAGGGGACTCTTGAGCTACAAGAGAAACCCGAAGATGTTGAAGACAAGGTTTGGAAGAAAATGAACAGTAGGGCTTGTGGGGTGATTCGGTCATGCTTGACGCCGGATCTCCTCTATGATGTGATGAACGAGACATCGGCAAAGAGATTGTGGGAAACGCTCAATGAAAAATATTTGACAAAGAGCATTGAGAATAGACTTCATTTGAAGAAAAGGTTCTACCAATTCAAGTTGAAGAGAGGAGTTTCCATTCGAGAGCATGTTAATAACTTCACAAAGCTAATTTCGGATATGGCCAATGTTGATATCATGGTGGAGGATGAAGACAAGGCGATGTTACTATTGTGTTCGTTGCCAGATGATGAGTTTAGTACCTTTGTTCTCACTATGATAAATGGGCGAACTACAGTTAGCTACAAGGAGGTGACCTCGGCATTGGTAAATTATGAGCTGAGGAGGAATGATGGTGAGCCCTCCGAGAAGGCATCGGGTGATGCATTAGCAGTTCGTGGCCGTAGTCCAAACCGTCAAAGATTCAACGCTCAAAATCAAAGAATAGGGGTGGCCATAAAAGTGTTGATAGAAATCAATGTGCTTTTTGCAAAGAAGAAGGACATTGGAAGAATGAGTGCCCAAAGTTGAAGGATAGAGCCGGAAAGCAAAGAGGGAAAGCTGTACAAGCTTCAGAGGTGAATGTTGCTAAGGTTGTTGGTGACACTTCAGATTCGGATTCTTCCGGTTACTCTTGTCCCGCACTGCCGTCAGTTTGTTTTGCCGACTCTACGGAGTGGATGCTTAATTCGGGAGCTACATTTCACATCTGCCCTAAGAGGGATTGGTTTACCAACTTTGAGGAGTTGAAGAGAGGAGACGTGGTGCTTATGGGGAACGATCACGTTTGTCCTATTAGTGGGATTGGCTCAGTCAGAATCAGAATGCATGACGGGGTGATTAGGGAATTAAAAGAAGTGAGGTTCGTGCCGCAGTTGACGAAGAATCTCATTTCTCTTGGGACTTTTGAGGCATTCGGCTATAGAGTGATATTAGAGGATGCTAGTTTGAAGGTTATGAAGGGATCCATGGTGGTGATGCGAGGTGTCAGGAAAAACAACCTATACTACTTGAAGGGCAAGACAGTTACAGGGGGTCTGGCTGCTTCTATCACCACGGAGGAGGATACTACCACACTATGGCACATGAGGCTTGGACACACAGGTGATAAGTCCCTACAGTTATTAGCAAAACATGGGCTATTGAAAGGTGCAAAGACCTGCAAGATGGAGCTGTGTGAGCATTGCATACTTGGGAAGAAGACTAAAGTGAAGTTTGGCACCGCAATTCACAACACCCAAGGTATATTAGACTACATTCACACAGATGTTTGGGGCCCTTCTAAGCACACATCGCTTGGTGGGGCAAATTATTTCGTCACCTTCATTGATGATTATTCCAGGAGGAATTGGGTATATACCATGAAGCATAAACATGAGGTTCTGGATATATTTGTGGAGTGAAAGAAGAAAGTGGAGCTGTAGACAGGTAGAAAGGTGAAGACTCTTCGTTCAGACAATGGTGGAGAGTACAAGAGTGATCTATTTCTGCAGTTTTGCTAGGATCACGGCATTAGAATACACTTCACAGTTAGAGAGACACCGCAACAGAATGGGGTGGCAGATAGGCTGAACCGTACCTTGCTGGAGAAGGTGCGATGTATGATGACGCAGAGTGGATTATCTAGATCTTTTTGGGCCGAGGCGTTGGTTTATACGAGCCATCTCGTTAATAGGTTGCCGTGCACTGCAATAGATGGGAAGACTCCTTTGGAGCGTTGGTCTGGTTCTGTGGCTAGTGATTATGAGACTCTTCGGATATTTGGGTGTCCAGCTTATTTCCATGTTAGTGATGAGAAATTGAATCCGAGAGCGAGGAAGGCTATCTTTGTGGGATTTAGAGAAGGTATAAAAGGCTTCAAATTATGGGATCCACAAGACAAGAAGATGATCATTAGCAGAGATGTCACATTCGATGAGGCGTACATGATGAAGCCTCGAGTTCCTCAGCAGGTGGAGGAAGATCAGACAGGAGGGATATCGCAGCAAGTGGAGGATGATGTGACTCCACTCACTCCAGACAGCACTGTGTCCATTAAGGCTCCTACAGGTGTGACACTGGGAGGAGATGAGATGACAGTCGGGCATGAGGAGGATACAGTGGATGGTGAGGCTCAGGAGCAGGGTCATGCTCAGGGGTCCATTGTAGCAGACAGACCGAGGAGAGAGATTCGTCGACCAGCTAGATATGATGAGGTCATGGTGGCATATGCTTTATCTGTGGAGGTCGTTGACAATTTTATTCCTGCCACATTTAGGGAGGCAGAGTCCAGCCCTGATTCCATTAGGTGGAGAAATGCTATGGAGGAGGAGGTGCAATCTCTTCAGAAGAACGACACTTTGGAACTTGCAAAGCTACCGAAGGGTAAGAAAGCTATTGGTTGTAAGTGGGTGTATGCTAAGAAGGAGGGATCTTCTATTGGGGACATTTGGTTCAAGGCCAGATTGGTTGCCAAGGGATATGCACAACTTGAGGGGATTGATTACAACGAGGTATTTTCACCTGTTGTGAAGCATTCATCTATTCGGATTCTATTGGTATTGGTGGCACAGCTAGACTTAGATTTGGTCCAAATAGACGTGAAGACAGCCTTTCTACATGGAGACTTAGATGAGGAGATCTACATGACACAACCTATGGGGTTTAAAGCTGCAGGAAAAGAAGATTTGGTGTGCAAATTGAAGAAATCTCTTTATGGACTGAAGCAATCACCGCGACAGTGGTACAAGAGATTTGATAGCTTTATGATTGGCCGAGGGTACACGAGGAGCCCTTATGACCCGTGTGTTTATATGCGCAAGCTACAAGATGGTGAGCACATTTATTTGTTATTATATGTTGATGATATGCTCATAGCTTCCAGGAACACTTCAGCTATTAGAAAATTAAAAAAGGAGCTGTCATCTGAATTTGAGATGAAGGACCTGGGAGAGGCTAAGAAGATACTGGGTATGGAGATTGAGCGAGACAGGGTGAAGGGGAGATTGAAGCTTACACAGAGGAGTTACTTGCAGAAGATGCTGAAGAAATTTAGTTTTGAGGGCAATACCAAGGTGGTGAGTACTCCATTAGCTCCCCACTTTAAGCTTTCAGCTTTGATGTCACCAGTTTTAGTGGAGGATCGGGACTACATGTTCAAAGTTTCATATGCCAGTGCACTGGGTAGCTTGATGTATGCTATGGTGTGTACTAGGCCAGATTTATCATAGACCGTGAGCATGGTATCAAGGTACATGCATAACCCCAGGAAGGGGCATTGGGAGGCCGTGAAGTGGATTCTACGGTATATTAAGGGTACTGTGGATGTTGGGTTGATATTTGAGAAGAATGATGAGACAGGGCAGGATTATATTGGCTACGTGGATTCGGACTATGCCGGAGATCTTGACAAGCGTCGGTCCACTACAGGTTATGTTTTTACATTGGCTAGTGCACCGGTGTGTTGGCGATGCACTCTTCAGTCTACAGTGGCGCTTTCTACTACGGAGGCGGAACATATGGCGGTGACTAAAGCAGTGAAGGAGGCTTTGTGGCTACATGGCTTGGATGATTTGGGGATTGTACAGGAGACCATTCAGGTACATTGTGAAAGTATGTCAGCTATCTATTTGGCGAAGAACCAAGTCTACCATGCACGCACGAAGCACATTGATGTCAGATTTCACTTTGTACGTGACATATTGGATGATGGTGATGTCATGTTAGAGAAGGTCCACACTAAGGACAACCCTGCTGATATGTTGACCAAAATCGTACCAGGTGTGAAGTTTGGTCATTGTTTGAACTTATTGAACATTCTTCATTGTTGAGGCCGTTGGCGACCATTTGGATGAACTACGTTCGGCTTGATTCCTTGGGCAAGATGATACGTAGGCAGTCTTGCAGATGCAGCCGGTTGAATTTGATTGGGGGTGTTTTTTGGTGTCGGCTCAGTTTTGGCAAATGTTCACCGAGGTGAAGATTTGTAGAATTGGCAGCAGGTTCAGGATTCAGATTGACAGGGTGGCGGTCGACCGGTCCGGTCGATCGCATTCGTGCACATTGTTCACTGGGCTTCAGGATTGGTGGCGGTCGACCGGTCTGGTCGACCGCAGAAGTTTCTGTTCTATGGGCGGTCGACCGGCGCGGTCGACCGCCGAACTCTCTAGATTTTTGGATCTGTTGCTGGAAGGAGGGCGGTCGACCGCCGAAACGGTTTGGGCCTGGGTTCTGTTTCCAGACCCGTTTCGTTTGTGAGTTGTATATATACCCTAAACTCGTTTTTAGGGTTAAGCTTTTGGCGATTTTGAGCTGCTGAAAGGGGATTTTGAGGGCCTCTATTGTTGGAGTCTATTGAAGAGATCTATTGGTCTTGTTCGAGGGTTTTGGGTAAGATTTGTAACCCTAATTTGTATTCCCCTTTGATTTCATTAGTAAAGCTTCCCCCTCCTTGCCCCGCGGACGTAAGCATATTGCCGAACCACGTATATGTTGTGTTCTTGCTGTGATTGGTTGGCTTGTGTTCATTTGTGGTCTACTATTGTTCTAGTGTGTGCTTTTGATTTGTCTATTTGGGGCTTCCGCGGCGCACAACAGACAGAGCACTAAGAGCAGTTATATTTAGCTTAAGTTGCTCATACTATAACGAGGGTGTGAAGATTGTGATATACTCGTGTCCTTGTCATCTGCTATGCACGTGGTGGAATAGTTTAGGTGGAACTGCCTCCCTGTGTAATTACGCCTAATGCGTAGAATAGTTACCCACTTATCCCCCTTTTTTTTAAGTTCAATCTTCGCAAATGGATGTCGCTAACACCCTAAATAGATCGAAATTACCAACTGTAGATTACGTGTCTTTGGGTTATAATTTTTATGTATTATATAAGAATGCTAAAAAAAACTTAATGGCCAATTGCTATATCAGAACTTAACTTAAGAAACTAATTTTCTTCTCTTATATGTATGTAGCATTTTAAAATAGTGATATATTGTCAGAAACTGCGACAGTGCGACATGCTTGGTAGCATGTTCTCCATGTGATTTCTGATATTTAAAATTTAGCATCTTGCTTGGTTGCTTTATGCTGGAGTTTCCTTCTTATTTTCTTTTTTGCCTGAAAACAGCATCACTTTCCAAAAAAAAAAAAAAACTAAAATTGTATGTAACGCCATAATAGTCGTTATGATTAAGGAAAATCGCAGCATGATTGTATATATATAGGGAATAATTTACATTCTATATCATTGAGAATTTGCAATTCGCAATCCCTCCAATTAAAACATATTTGCATCCACTTGAGTTTTAGCCGATTTAAGTTGCGAATTTAGTCTATTTGTAAAGAATGCTAACTTATAATATAAAATTTTAATTTTTATGCAATAGATATATGTCGTTCACTCCTTCAAAGAAAGTTTTTTTGGATTCGTCACCAAGGACGGAGCTAGCGTATGTAGCGTGGTGCCAAGGGCGAAGCTAGCTAGCATGTATAGGGTGGTGTCGAGTGACACCACACCGCAATCACAAAATCAATGAAATCTTACCTGAGCTTATAAAACATTGAAGCCATATGTGAGCTTATAAAATAAAGTGACACTCCCTAATAAATAAATTGACTTGGTAAGAAGACAAATGGAGGGAAGCCATAGGCAACTCGATAGGAGGCAACGCGAGCATATAAATCAGGCGGCGACCCGGGTTTCCAAGCACCGAGTTGTCAACTTCACCAACGGTAAGATCACTGTCTCTCAGCTTCCGCCCAAAGCTCCGGCTACAGTGCAACCCCCTCAGTCTTCTCCGCCAATAGTTCCTCCCTCATCAGACTTCCCCCCTCTTCCTAATCCTCCTTCCTTCAATAATCTCTCCTCCTCCCTCTCTCACATACCCAACCTCCCAAACCAGCCCTCTCCTCCTCTTTTCTCTTCTTTCACCGACATGCTCAGGAGTTCCAAGCCAAAGACCTCCTCTTCTCCCATTCCTCATTCTCAAAAGGTATCCTCCCCCTCCCCCTCCCGAAACTAGTTGGACTAGGGTTTCTTATAAGAGACGTCTTAAAAGGTCGAGACTTTCCTGTTGGATTTTTTGGTCAAAAATAGCTTTTTAAAATGAGTTTTCAAACTATATATATATTAACTACAAGTACTTTTCATAAATGCTTTGTAACCTAGTGAAAAGTTAAAGTTTTGGTATTTTAAAAGGTCCCTTGTTCGAGGCTTGCCAACGGCAAGCCGAGAAGTGTTTTATTTGAATTAATCCCTCATAAGTTCTAGTGGGTCATGGGCCGTGGGCCGTGGGCCAATAGGCCGGGGATCGGGGCTAATCGAGCTGAGGCGCTAAGTGGCGCTTTGTTAGGCGCACTTTGCACTTCGCACGGATGCATCGGGGCGAGATGGCACTGTTTGGCGCCACGAAGGTTGCCTCGCAGGCTGCTTCGCAGCATGCGGATGAGCTACGTATTCGCACGAGGGTGACCCTAGCATTCTCGTAGTTTGACAAGGTTCGCTCGTTCGACGAGGTTCGTCTATCATATAAGGTTCGCCTGTTTGACGATGTTCGTTCGTTCGACGAGGTTCGTTTGTCATACGAGGTTCGCTTGTTGACGAGGTTCGTCTGTCATACGAGGTTCGCCTACTTGACGAGGTTCGCTCGATCGATGAGGTTCGTATGTCATGCGAGGTTCACCTACTTGACTATGTTCGCTCGTTCGATGAGGTTCGTCTGTTATACGAGGTTCGCCTGTTTGACAACGTTCGTTTGTCAAACGATGTTTGTCTGATTTGTTGAGACGTGACCCTCGCGTTTCGTAGCAACGCGTCCATTGATTGCCTCGTATTCAGGAGTTAATGCATGTAGCGGTTACAATAGCATTAAGAGCAATTTAATGCATTGATGTTATAATCTTAATTGTCATTAAGAATTGTAACAGTCATATTAATTGCTTGTGACTCTTGAGCTGGCCTTAGAGGCCTATAAATAGCGCCCTTGGGCAGCTCTTGGTTGTAAGCTGGAAATCCTCTCGCTAGCGTGGAACACGAACATCGAGAACTGAAAATCCTCTCGCGAGCGTGGAACACGAACGTCGTGTGCTGGAATACGAACGTCGATCCCGACGTTGTTGTTATTGTACTGCTGCTGCAAGAACTTGTGCCCTCGGGAACTTGCCTTAAACCGAAAGGTTTTGAACCGAAAGGTTCTAAGATCGAGGAGATCTTTTACCTAGACCGAAAGGTCTTATAGATCGAGGAGATCTTGACAATACTAGGTTGGTGCACACTAGAGTATTGCACTGCTATTTCTGAAAGCAGTTTGGCCTTGGGATCCTTATACCGGAGTAAGCCAAATATTGCTTTAAGCACAGCGTTTTTATAACGCACAGCCGTTAACTAAAAAAGTTTAAAAATACAGCACATCATCCTTCACTGTTTTATTCCATATTTAACCTCAATTTTCAACAATCTTAAAGCAATATTTCAGATCTACTAATGGATCCTACGATGACTCTTGGAGTGGACTGTCTCAAGTTAGAAAACTTTGATGGATCTAACTTTAACGTATGGCGTCGAAAAGTGATTTTTAGGATGCAACTCCTAAAAATCTACTATGTGGTTTCTGAGGAGAAACCTGACTTTGAAGAAGACTCAGAGTCTGAAGCCTCTTGGAATAAAGATGATCATTTCTGCAGAAGTTATCTTCTTAACTGTCTGGCTGATCATCTAGCAGATGCTTACACCAACAAGCCATCTGCAAAGAAAATCTGGAATGCTCTGAAAGAGCAATACAAGGATGAGGAGAAGCTTTCCAAGTCTCACCTCATTGACAAATTTTTGGACTTTAAGTTTGAAGATGACACTGAGGTTTTGCCTCAAGTTAAAGAACTCAAAAAGCTTGTTATGAAGCTGAAGGATGAAAAGATCAGTCTTTGTCAAACCTTCATTTCTGGTGTAATTGTCAATAAGCTTCCTCCATCTTGGATGTCGTTCTCTACGGACATCCGAAGAAGGAAAAGACAGGTAACTTTATCTTATTTGAAGAGGTTCATTCGGATCGAGGATGAGATTCGGACTCACACAAAGAATGAGCTCCTAGCTAAGCAGAAGGCGTCTGCTAATATTGTGGCTACTAACTCTGAGAAGGGTGCCAATTCTTCTATGAAAAAGAAAAGTTTTAACAAAAAGAAGAATCATTATCCGAAGAACCTGAATGTTCAGAAGAAAGATTTCAAGAAGAGCCACAAATGCTTCAATTGTGGGAAGCAAGGACATTTTGCCAAAGACTACAAAGCACCAAAGAAGGAAACAGTACACAATGTTAATCAACTTGATTATTATGTAGATATGCTCTTTCAGGTGACAACTCCCATTAAAGTCTCTGGTTAGTGGTTAGATACAGGTGCTACCTATCATGTCTGGTCCAACAGAGATTTGTTCACTTCTTATGTTGTTGCCAAAGAGAACGTATCAATGGCTGATCGTTTTGTGGTTCCTGTTCTTGGAACTGGGACTGTGGTGCTAACTCTTTCTTCAGGGAAGACTCTCACATTGAAGGATGTGAAACATATTTCCTCAATTGCCAAAAACTTAGTCTCTGGAAGCCTGCTGTGTGACGCTGGTATGAGGCTGGATTTCTAAGGAGGAAAGATTGTGTTATCTTTTAAGAAAATGTATTTTGGCAATGCATATCGTACTGATGGTATGTATAAGATCAGTACTATTGTACCCAACTCAGTTGTAAATGAAGTATCCTCTTCTGCTTACTCCTCTATATTATGGCATAATAGGCTAGGACATATAAGTTATAAAAAGCTGTCTAGCATGGAAAAGTTAGGATTACTTCTGAAATGTGGGGGTAGCAAACCTGACAAGTGTGAAGTCTGTGCGCAAGCGAAGCTGACAAGGAAGTCATTTCCAAGTGTCACAAGAAGCACCAACATATTGGATCTGATTCACTCAGATACTTGTGATTTCAAGAGCTTTGTCACTCGAGACGGCATGAAGTACTTCATCACCTTCATTGATGACCATTCTCGCTTCTGCCATGTCTACCTACTGAAATCTAAAGATGAAGCCTTCAACAAGTTTGTCGAGTTTCGGACTCGAGTGGAGAAGCAGCTTGGACTTCAGGTGAAAAGACTCAGGAGTGACAGAGGAGGGGAGTACAGATCTAAGGAGCCAGAGGCATACTTCAAGGAGCATAGAATCATTGCTGAAACTACTGCTCCGTATTCTCCGCAATCTAATGGAATTGCAGAAAGGAAAAATCGCACATTGACCGAGATGGTGAATTCGATGCTAATTACATCAGGTCTACCTACATGCTATTGGGGAGAGGCTTTGCTGATGGCAAACTGGATTCTGAATAGAGTACCATATTCCAAAACTGATAGTACTCCTCATCAGTTATAGTTAGGATATCCAGATCCTTTGGATAGTCTCAAAGTGTGGGGGTGTCTCGCATATGTTCGAGTTTCAGATATCAGAAGGCCTAAGCTTGGACCAAAGGCAAACAGATGTGTGTTTCTTGGCTTTGCTGAAGATAGTGATGCTTGCAGGTTCCTTGATCTTAGAACCAACTCCATCATTAAAGCTCGGGATGCAGAATTCTTTGAGGATAAGTTTATCAAAGATGAAGGATTGTTGCTCAAAGATATAGCAGAGAATGCTAGCACGTCAGATGCACCAGAGGAGCCAGTTTCGCGAGAAATCAAAAGTGTTAATGATGAAGGAGTTACTGAACCATCTTCCAAGCATGTCAGAAAACATAAAGATTTTGGAGATGATTTCATCACCTATAATGTGGAAGGAGACCCACAGAGTTTTCAAGAAGCAATGCAGTCAACGGACATTCTTCTGTAGAAAGAAGCTATAGATGATGAGATGGATTCATTGATCCAAAATCACACGTGGGAGCTGGTGGATGTACCTGAAGGTGCTAGGCCTATCAGTTACAAGTGGATCTTTAAAAAGAAGCTTCGTCCTGATGGTACTATTGAGAAGTACAAAGCAAGACTGGTGGGGAAAGGATTCTCTCAGAGAGAAGGAATAGATTTCTTTGACATCTATGTACCAGTTTGCAGGATTACTACCATCAGAGTGCTTATCGCATGAGCGGCGATAAAAAGGTTCGTCATACATCAGATGGATGTGAAGACTGTCTTTCTGAATGGAGACCTCACAAAAGAGATCTACATGGAGAAACTAGAAGGACTTGATGCTCCAGTTGGTAAAGTTTGTAAGCTTATTAAGTCTCTATATGGACTTAAACAAGCACCGAAACTCTGGCATGAGAAGTTTGATGGGGTTGTTCGCAATAATGGGTATCAAGTCAGTGAGTCTGACAAGTGTCTATACATCAAGATTGCTGAAGGAAAGATGGTGGTTATCTGTCTCTATGTGGATGATATGCTCATCGTCGGGAGTGATTTGGAGATAGTTACATCTACCAAGAAATTTCTATCAGCTCAATTCAGCATTATGAAGGACCTTGGAACTACGGACGTGATTCTCGGAATCAAAATCATATCCTCTGAAGAGGGTATTGGTTTGTCCCAATCTCATTATATCGAGAGCATGCTAAGGAAGTATGGCTATTACGACCTGTCAGAACTGTCAGTGCCGTATGATTACAACAAGAAGCTTCGACCGAACACTGGAAGACCAGTAGAGCGACTAAGGTACTCAAAGATAATTGGAAGTCTTATGTACGCGATGAGCTGCACAAGGCCAGATATAGCATTTGCTGTAAGAATGCTTAGTAGGTTCACAAGTAATCCTGGAAAGCTTTGCTAGGATGCTGTTCAGAGATTGATGAGATACTTGAAAGGAACTATAGGTCTGGGCCTATTCTATACTGGATATCCGGCTGTAATCGAAGGCTATTCAGATGCGAGCTGGTACTCAGAACCAGATGAGTGCAGATCTACTAGAGGTTTTGTCTTTACCATAGACGGAGCTGCCGTCTCGTGGAAATCTAAGAAGCAAACTATGATTGCACAGTCATCGATGGAATATGAGTTCTTCACATTCTATGCTGCAGGAGATGAAGCTGAGTGGCTCAGTTGTATTCTCCAAGACCTTCCATTGACAGAATTGCAAGGCGCAATTACAATCTATTATGATAATCAGGCAACAGGTGCTGTGGCAGCGAACTCTTTGTTCAATGAAAAGAAACGGACCATTCGTCTGAAGCATGGCTATTTGAGAGAACTCATTTGCCAAGGAGTCATCTCGGTGATTGACGTTAGGTCTTCAGTGAATGTGGTTGATCCTTTGACTAAAGGTCTGAAAAAGGACATAGTCAAAAGGACGTATGCTGCAATGGGTCTTAAAGTTTTGTGAGTCTTACAAATACTTACCATATTCATCCAATTATTAGTTCAAAGCTTATGCTACTAATAATAAAGATAACTAGTTCAAAAGTAAAGTAAGATTTGTAAAGTTTGGTGAGTCTTACATATACTTACCATTTCGTCAAGTTATTAGTTCAAAGCTTACGCTACTAATGACAAGATGATTGGTTCAAAAGTCAAGTAAGATTTACAAGTGAAATTCTATCATGTAAAGAGGTTGGCTTTTAAGCCTTAATGGGTCCAAAGCATTTCGGATGCGGGATGTTGGATAGGTAACATGCCTAAAGGACTCACCGATAATCCTATCATGTAAAGGGGCTGGTTGTTAAGCCTTAATGGATCCAAAGCATTTCGGATGCGGGGTGTTATATAGGAAACACGCCTAAAGGACTCACCTAGAATCCTATCATGAGAGAGGATGACTCTTAAGCCTTAATGAGTTCAGAGCATTTCGGATGCGGGATGTTTGATAGGAAATATGCCTAAATAACTCACCTATGCCTGAGTGGAGATTTAGCCGTCTCCTATGGTGTCTTGTGGAAAGATACCTAGAGCCCTAGCAGAAACCAGGACTACCACAGGGTCATAAATATGCAAAGGCAAAGGCAAGTGTGGTTCAAAGTGAAAACTACCACAGATGAGTTTGATCTTGTGTGATCGCTGGATTTTAGACATGTGCTGGTTCAAGTCTCTGCGACACCATGTATATATCTTCTATTCAGTTGGTCTAAGGGGGATTCAAGTCCTTGCGACATCTACCTTATGCACAACGATTAAAACGACAGCACCATAACACGACACTAGTTTAAAAACTTGTGGGAGATTGTTAGATTTTTTGGTCAAAAATAGCTTTCCAAAATGAGTTTTTAAACTATATATATATTAACTACAAGTACTTTTCATAAATACTTTGTAGCCTAGTGGAAAGTTAAAGTTTTGATATTTCAAAAGGTCCCTTG
The DNA here is from genome assembly GCA_022839385.1 of Asparagus kiusianus. Lineage (NCBI taxonomy): Eukaryota > Viridiplantae > Streptophyta > Magnoliopsida > Asparagales > Asparagaceae > Asparagus > Asparagus kiusianus. The sequence goes on from BQKN01035658.1 coordinate 13,062, forward strand.
TTCGAGGCTTGCCAACGGCAAGCCGAGAAGTGTTTTATTTGAATTAATCCCTCATAAGTTCTAGTGGGCCGTGGGCCATGGGCCGGGGGATCGGAGCTAGTCGCGCTGAGGCGCTAAGTGGCGGTTTGTTAGGTTCGCCTGCTTGACGAGGTTCGTTCGATTGACGAGATTCGTATGTCATGCGAGGTTCGCCTGCTTGACTATGTTCGCTCGTTCGACGAGGTTCGTCTATCATACGAGGTTCGCCTGTTTGATGACGTTTGTTTGTCCAACGAGGTTCGTCTGATTTATTAAGACCCGATCCTCGCGTTTCGTAACAACGCGTCCATTGATTGCCTCGTATTCAGGAGTTAATGCATACAGCGGTTACAACAGCATTAAGAACAATTTAATGCATTGATGTTACAATCTTAATTATCATTAAGAATTGTAACAGTCACATTAATTGCTTGTGACTCTTGAGCTGGCCTTAGAGGCCTATAAATAGCGCCCTTGGGCAGCTCTTGGTTGTAAGCTGGAAATCCTCTCGCGAGCGTAGAACACGAACGTCGAGAACTAAAAATCGTCTCGCGATCGTGGAACACGAACGTCGTGTGTTGGTGTAGGCGTATAAAATTGCCTATAGGTCCCTTAGCTTAGCTCAGCACGATGATTCGACAAAACAACGGACATTCGAGTGACAAGGCGACGAGGCACGCAAGCAACGGAATACGTTCGCGTGCGGGACCAAACCAACGATTCGGAAAGTTAACAAGTCATCCAACAACAAAACGGACTTGAACTCAAACACCGAAGCGGAGCTACTGCCAAATGAAGATTCGGGGAATCGAATCAAGACCTGAACGAATCAACGAAGGGTCGAGGCGACAAGGCATCTAAACACCGAGTCATCTAAACAAGAGCGAACTCGGTGATATAACGATCGAATCAAGATCGGTTTCGGACTTGAACTCAGAAGTGGGTTTACTGCCAAATTAGGAATCGGATCAAAACGAATCGAATCCGAACAAGTCAACCACACAACCGAATCAAAGTCCAAATCAACAACGAATCGGAACCCGAACGACGGAACCAGAACAACGGACGAAAAAACCGGAATATCCGCCTAAGGGGGCTCGGCCAGGGCCGAGCCACCTGTGGGTGGCTCGGCCAAGAGCCGAGCCACCCACAGGTGGCTAGGCTCAGAACTGTGCAAACGCACAGTTCTGAGTGCCTATAAATAGGCCAAGGCATTGTTCATTTCAGAGGTTGGAAATTTTGGAGAGAGGCGAAGCCCTGCTGGATTGAAGACTCAGATCTAAACAAAGATCCAAACTTTGAAGGCTTCGGAGACTTGGAATTCCAGATCTGGTGCTCAGCGAACGTCAACGTCAAACAAGGCAGGAGTTCGAGAGGATCGGATCTTTAGATCTACACGATCATACTCCGGATCTAAGCTTGGTTCTTAGATCCCGAGATTCGAGCGGTTGTTTCCTTGGTGAAACAATCCCTCCCGGCTATTATTCCCTTGGTGGAATAATACCCGTCATATCGTGTAGATCCGACCGGATCGAGATCACGCGGTGGTCCACGGCAAATAACCCCGGCGCAGGCAAAGAACCCACACAAAGCGAGTGACCGCATAACAGGAGCTCGCGATTCGTTCGACAAATAAGGAAATAAAGTTGTAATTTTTCTTTTCTTTTTATTTGATTTTCGTTGTAACCGGATCTTATAAAAAGACCGGATCTTTGTAATCGATAAACAATTACCAAGTGTGTACAATGGAATCAGTAATGAAGAAAGGTACAAATTTTCCCGCGAACAATCTGGCGACCACAGTGGGAGCCACCGATCTCGCCGACGAGATCGTTGCGTCGCAGCCGCGGATCCCGATCCTGGTCGTGGAGGAGGTCGAATACGAGTTCGACCAACAGAAGTTCGAGGCGTACCTATCGTCCTCGTCCGGATCAACCTCCTCCCGCAAGTCCAAGTCTCCAAAGCTCTCCTCCAAGAAGAAACTTCGTTGGTACGAAGAAGTTGAAGCTGCCAACGAAGATCTCGCCCTGTTTGATGCCGAAGCTGCATTGGGTGAGATCTCCCCAACCTCCAACCAGGTCAGATTCGCTCTGGCCAAATCCTCCGTTGCTGATGGCGTAGCGACTCTCTCAAAGAGAGCCCGCCAAAGGCAACGTCAGCGCCTTGCGAAACAATTCGCAAAGGCGATGGAATCTGTAGACGGGATCCGTTACAACACGGATCTGAAGAACAGAAGAGGCAAACAGCCTCAACAACAGACGAATGGCAACTCCTCCAAGCCGTCAACGAACGAATGGATCCGCGTCAAACGGAACCGTTCAACCCTGGAGGAACGCATTCGGAAGCGCCGCGCACTCTCAGCGCAAGCACGGGCTCAAGTCCAAGAAGCCCGTAGAAGGTTGCAGAAGGAGATGGCCAAGAAGCCGCCACCAACCCGCCAAATATGGAAGCCGAAGTCTGAAACAGCAATTCAGGCCAAGGAACAATCAATGCAGCCTTCAAAACAAGTTCAACCTCCCGAACCATCCCGGAGAAGGAGGTCAGTCTTGGAGCGCCTCGGTCCAATTCCCGATGAGCGCAGCAAAATCCATGAATGCTTGGACCCGATGAAGAGGCTCCGAATTAATCAACATGCTGGGGGTCGTTGTCACTTTCAGCATGACAAGGAGTTCACGGCGTCCGAGCGCACTAACTTGCGCATTGAAGTTCGGGAGCCCGTTGAGAATTCACGCCCACAAAGGCGCGTTTCGAGGCGAGTGACTATCGAAAGTTCAAAGAAGGCAATTCGCCCCCAGAAGGAAACGTTGTCGTCCGATGACGATAACGTTGTACCTGGGAAATCGTGCCAACACGCGATAGGTTACTCCGATCAAGTTGACGAGTTGTACTATCGTGCTGGGGGTACAAGCAAGACAAGAAAAAGAAGCCCTCATAAGCTCAAAACGCAATGTCCGTGTTCAAAGCTCATTCGGGCGGTACTGTCTGAGTGCAACTGCATCAAGGCAGTCCCTAAAAGAGTCTCGGTGTTCGAGAGGCTCAGCACTGAAACGCCAAAGCCAAGGCCTAGGCGTTTCCGACAAAGGAGAGCGGTGGTTGAAGATGGAGAATTTCCAAGGGTCACCGCTAACGTGACCAGCAAAAGGACATTGGCACGGGATGATCTCGAGTCAATTCTGGGAGCAACTCGGCGTTTAACCCGTCTGCAGTCCGGAACCATCGCGCGAGGAACGTATGGAAGGGTTCGGATAAGCTCACCTTCAGAGGATGAAGAATCGGATGCTTGCTCTGCGGTCGCGTCCGACAACACTGTATCCAGCGAAGGAGAACCCCGCGAGTCATTCATGATAAGCGCGGAACAAGTGGCCAAGATGCTCGAAGAAGCCATGGCCAAACAACAGGAGACCTTCAGGCTCGAGATGCAGATGGCCATGCAGACCATGAGGGAGATGCATGAGCAGCAAATCCAGGCACTGAGGAACCAGCAAGGCGAACCAAGCCACCGTAATCAGATTGTTCAGGAAGTTGAGCATACAGATACGGATGAAACTCGCAATGCCGATGACCCTCCCATCAACGCAGGGGGTGGTAATGAGGATGTCAACGAAGATACAGATGAAAACTCGAAGATCAAAAACCTCGAGAGCAAAATCAATACCTTGATGTCAGCTCAAGAGGTGAAGAAAACGGGCATTCCTTGTCCATACCCAAGGGAATGGGATTCAATCCCCTATCCGGCGAAGTTTAGTCTAATCAACTTCACGCCGTTCGATGGAAGGGGTTCCCCCACCCAGCATTTGATTTATTTCAGATCGCACCTGGGTGTTATCTCCGGCAATGAGCCTCTGATGGTGCGGTCATTCGTTGGCACTCTTCGCGGAGCCGTCTTCGATTGGTACCGCCGCCTCAAGCCAGGTAGCGTGAGCAGCTGGGACGATATGGAGACAAAGTTCCTCGTTAACTTCTTCGACGACGACACCGAGATATCCATCGGAACGTTGCTCGACGAGAAACAAAAGGACGGGGAGTTAGTCGAAACCTTCGTCAAAAGGTTCCGAAACAAGGCGTTGAATTGCCGGGACCCAATCACCGAGGAATTCATCCTCCAGACCTGCCATAACAACCTTTCACTGGACGTGTTGGAAGCAATGGGAACAGCGCCGTCCAACACCTGGAAAGACTTGAAGGTCAGAGGGGAACAAGCTGAACGCTTCCTCCGAAGGAAGAAGGCCGAGAGGAGTCAATCGATGACTAATCCTCCAAGCTCAAACTTCGCCTCCCGTGGTAAGGGCAAAGCACCTGCAGCGGCTGTTGACGCTAATCAAACGTCGCAACAGTAACCCCGGAGACAACAAAAGAACTCGGGTCCGAAACTCCAAAGAGAGTATTCTTTCAAGGACGAAGACGTGCCAGCCATCTTCGAATCCCTCCTTGCAAACAACAAGATCAAGCTCCCGCCCATCGCGAATCAGGAGGAAGCTGACGATATTGCCGATCCGAAGTACTGCGCGTACCATAGAAGGATCCTTCATCCCACTAAGGATTGCTTTACACTCAAGAACAGCATCCAAACCTTGGTGGAAGCCGGCGTTATATCGCTCAATTAAATTGAATGTAAAACTCCAGTGGGTGCACGAGTATAAACTGTATCCCAGAAACTCCGACCAGTATATGAGTATAAACTGCTTCTCAAAACTCCGACCGGTATATGAGTATAAACTGCTTCTTGACACTCCAAAAAGTATACGAGTATAAACTGCTTCTTAATACTCCAATAGGTATAAGAGTCTAAACTATTTCCTCCACGGGAAGTTCCTGGAGAGTGCCATGCGTGGTACTCTTAAGGATAACCCGATCGTGCAGCTGATACAATGATACACCCAGTCTTGCAAAGAAAACTGGGGGTGGATAATTCATGTAACGGGAAGTTCCCGGAAGAATGTTAAATATAATATTCTTAGGGATAACCCGGTCATGACGAATAAAGTGGTAAACACTAAAATCCTAATTTACCAAAATTTTTTCAAACTTTTGCTATGTTCGTGCACTCAACACTTTCATTTGTTAGAGTCCGAATATAATTGACGAATTGTCAAACCCCTTAGTGTTAAGTCCTTATAACTTAACACCAGGAATTCCTTCCGAGTGATTTGTACATGTCAACATTCCTACAGTGATTTGTACTCTCACTCTCACTCCCCACTTGGTCAAACCTTCCTACAGTTAGGACCAAAACCAAAATCCCCTCTCGATTCCTTCAATGAACGAGAGGTCCACTTTCAAATTGAGTGATCAAACCTTCCTACAGTTAGGATCGTCTCAAACCCCCCACTTGATCAAACCTTCCTACAGTTAGGACCACAACCAAAACCCCCTCTCGATTCCTTCAATGAACGAGAGGTCCACTTTCAAATCGAGTGATCAAACCTTCCTACAGTTAGGGTCATCTCAAACTCCCGCTTGGTCAAACCTTCCTACAGTTAGGACCAAAACCACAATTCATTCTCGATAAACGAGAAATTCATCTTTACCTCGGTAATCAAACCTTCCGACAGTTAGGGTTATCCGAATCGCTTTGATTCTCGGAGTGGAGATCCCACTCTTAGTTTCACCTTTTCGGATTCTGGGGGTGGAGATCCCACCCCGAGTCTCCTTTTCAAACAGGGAATAGAATATAAAATTCTTCCTTCCCCACGCCAACCTTTTCCAAAAGTTTATCAATTTAGGATTCATCCTAGGTATTTTATCCCGAAACCTAAGCAGGGATAAGTCTGCGCCTAACACGCGCTGCCGGTTTAGTCTTTTTTCGATTGAAAAAGACACCAGGGTTCGATTATGGGGTAGTTTATCCTGAAACCTAAGCAAGGATAAGTCAGCGCCTTACACGCGCCGCCGGTTAGTTCTTAACCGTCAAAAAGAACCCCCGTCCGCATATTCAACATTGCGGCAGGTTGTTATTAATAACACCGAAATCCATGCCTCACACGCATGGGGAATTTCATCCTGAATCCTAAGAAAGGATATGCCGATGCCTAATACGCGTCGCCGGTTTAGTCTTTTTCCGATTGAAAAAGACACCAGAGTTCGATTCTGGGGTATTTTATCCTGAAACCTAAGTAAGGATAAGTCGATGCCTAACACGCATCGCCGGTTAGTTCTTAACCGTCAAAAAGAACCCCCGTCCGCATATTCAACATTGCGGCAGGTTGTTATTAATAACACC
>BQKN01035662.1:0-14632 GCA_022839385.1 Asparagus kiusianus
GGTAATTTAGTTTAGGTGTTTATATTATGTGTGTTAAGTACTTTAAGCTCAATCATTTATGCACAAACATTTTATTGGTTTCTTTGTATATATATGTAGTTATATATATACAACACAAGTTTTGGTTTTCATGTTTACAAATATAAAATTACATATTTCATATTTATTATTGTGTTTTGGTTTAGCTACATCGATATGAAACAATAAACAAAGTTTTTCACATTTTCATTTGTTTCATACTCTATTGGTTTTAAGAATATATTGCATAGAATATGCAATTTTGTAAAAATATTTTAATCTTAGTTTTTGGACTTTACTATTATCATATACATATTTCATTAAGTCTACAAAATCATTTTGTAAAGCTTCAAAACATGGTTTAGACAAAATGTCAAAATTCATGTGTTTACATTTTTATGTTTTGGATTTATTTGCAAAATGATGATATTTTACAAATGGGAAGAGCTTTTTGAAAACCATGTTTTGGAATTTATTTACTATTTTTAACAAAGCATTAAAACTCACTTTCAAAACCATGTTCGGCTGATAACCTGTTATCAGTCGACCGATCAGTCGACTGATGAAGTCAGTCGACTGAAGAAAGTGCCTGGAATGTTCATTTTTCTCTCTGTTCTGTTTCCGTCGACTGACCATTCGACTGAAAATATTTGATAGTCGACTGATAAGCTCGTATTTGAATACGATGTTCATCTTATCAGTCAACTGGCACCGCCCGTCAGTCGACTAACAGCCTATTAAACGACTAATTTTGTACAGAATCTGTTTCTTGGAATTTAGGAGATTGTTGCTGGATTTCTTTTGGTTTTAACTATTGTTTTCTCTTCCAATATAAACCCTCAAATCCCCCACTACCAGTGGTAACCATGAGAGTGTTTTAAAACAAGTTTAAATGAGTTTTATCAAGGGTTTAAGTTTGGTTAAAGTTTGTTTAAAAAGCTTTTAAGTAATTAAGAGTTTGTCTTTGTGAAATCAATTCCACAAGAGCTTGAGGAAATCATCTATTGGTGTTTGAGTATCCAACAATTCTCCCTCAACCTCTTGATCTATTGAGAAGTTTTCTAAACTCTATTTCTAGGTCTTTTATATATTTGATTATCATTGTTATTTAGCTAGAACTATATTGAGTTTAGTTTTGATTTATATCTCTTTGTTCACACACAACCTATTGAGCTTATTGTATTTACATTCATATTATTATTTGAGGTGTGGGATTGTGACATTGAGTATGAGCCTATATTGAGTTCTCATCTATAGTAGAGAACAAATTTATTTTATTCGTGCCTAATTGTGAGTGTGATCTCGTGGAGATCAATTGTGTGTTGTAGAGTTTTTGGTTAGCTAGAAAACCATATTATGAGGTGTGAATGTTTTTCGGATAAGCGTAGAAAACCAGGTGTGGTAGTTGTGAGATTGCGTTGATCGGTGAGCGTTGAAAACCGATATTGTGTGGTGTAAACGTTATTCGGGTGAGCGTAGAAAACCCGGTTATGATAGTGAATTTCTCCCCGGGAGTAGGGAGCGGAGACGTAGGATGAAAGGACCGAACTTCATGATCACATTGTGTGTTTGCATTTTTTATATTGTCCTATCACAATTGTATCTTTAGTTTATATTGTTTACCCTTGTATTGTTTATATATCCTTGCATATATTTCACCATATATGATATATCTTTTTGTTCATATTGCATATTCATGCTCATAACATATTATATATCTATCTTGCAAGAATAATTTATTAATAAGTTTTAATTAGCATAAAATTGAATTAGATTAGCACAAGACCCTAATCACCCCCCTCTAAGGTCTAACAACTGGTATCAGAGCTTGGTGCTATTTGATTTAAGGTCTAATCACGTTATGTTAAAGATCCAAGTCATCTTTTTGCGCTAATCTTGTTTAGATTTCCTTTGTTATCTTGCTTACACATATATACATATATTATGGATATGCACGGTGCTTAGGAGTCTAAAAATGCCTATAGGTTCCTGTATGCAGCTCAAAAAAATGAGAAGATAGTGAAAGTTGCTATCCAAGTCACAAAAACTCATTTTACGATGACAAGTGCACTAAGTGAGTCAACGAACCATGCAAAGCAACGAAACTTCGGAATAACAGAAAGGCTAATAGATCAGGAGCTACGCGTCGCTTACAAAAGACGAAGCACCTCTCATGTCCCATCTACTTCACATGTAATTCAACCATGGGTGCTTGTAGATCTCCTCGTTAGCTTTCTAACACATCTTGAACCGTGTAATTCCGAGATTGGACGATGAAGTTACGTCAGAAACGAACACAACACACAAAATAACACGCTAAGCCTCGGCGAGACACCAAGAGGTGTCTCGGCCAAGACTTGGCCGAGACAACCACGAGTGTCTCGGACAAGGCTTAGACCAAATCTTGGCCGAGACACCAAGGAGTGTCTCGGCCCAAGGTTTGTGGAGACACCCACAGGTGTCCGCAGACCCGAAATGCTATTTTTTGGCAGATTAAAGTTGTTTTTGATTGTAACCACTTGGATTTGTTTTAATTGATTTGATATCATCCAAAAATGTGGTTAAGTGATTACAACTGAAGATAAGATCGAATCGATCGTTCCTATCCGAAAACAGGTGTTCCTAAGCCTATAAATACAACCCCAGGGCCTTTATTTTTTTAGATCTGGAATCCTTCAACGTTGGCGAAGCCCTGCTGAACTAATGACTGAAGAAGCATGAATTTCAAATGAGAGGAGGAGATAGGAGCGATCTCTTTAACACGAAGAAGAAGAGTTCGTCAGATATGCAGTTTCCATTTCTTATCCTTGAGATTCCCCCGTTACGGTGATCTCGAGAAGAGTGATTATCTCGCTATTGCTGAGATAATTGCTTCGGTTTCTTGATTCTTTCACGAATCAACAAAGCTTCGGATCCGATCTGATCGCTTGGTAGTCCACGGATATCAACGTCCCCATCACCGGCCAAGAGTCCACACAAGCAGCGGAGAATAAATATCTGTTGTGCTGTTTGACGAAAGTTTATTTTTTTGTTTTTATTGTATAAGGGTCTTATAAAATGACTAACTTTTGTTTTCATTGTAACATTTGAAGTTGTAATGAACACAGCAATGAATAAATTGACTTTCTTCCCAAACAAGCTGGCGACCATAGTGGAAGCCAAGAAACTCATCAACGAGGCTGTCATGCCGCAGCTGACGATCAAGCTTCTCGTGGCTGAAGAGGTCGAATACGAGTTTAACTAACAGAAGTTCGAGGTGTACGTCTCCTCCTCCTCCTCCAGATCTACCTCTCCTTGTAAGTGTAGGAAGGTATCCTCCGCCCGAAAGATCCACTAGTCTTCATAACTGAAGACTCAAGAAGGTAAATTCCCCACTATTGTTGCTGTAGCCACACCTCACAACGATCTGCCGGCGTCTAATGAGACCTGATCTGTAGATCTGAACTCAACTCCTCCGCGATCAAAGAGTTAACTACTGAAGGCGCGCCAACTCTATCAAGGAGAGCACGTCAAAGACAACGCCAACGTCTCGCGCGCCAATTCACCAAGGCTATGGATCAGGTGGACAGAATCCATTACCAAGCGGATTTGGAGTTTAGAAAGCGCTAAGTGGCTAAGCCATCTCCACAGCAAGCTTCGGGAACCTCCTCCCAACCACCGACTAATGAATGGGTTCGTGTCAAACTGAACTGTTACACTCTTGAGGAGGGTATTCAGAAGCGTCGCACACTTCTTGCGCATGCCCAGATCCTTGTACGAAAAGTACAAGAAATGCAAAAGGAAGAGGTGGTTAAGAGATCGCCAAGATCCAAACAAATTTGGATGCCAAAGGCCAAATCAACGCCTAAGGCAAAAGCAAGCGACGTTGCTCCCCAGCCTTCGTCAACTTCGAATCCCGCTCCTTCTGCCACCATACATTCGGTGAAACCCGACGGCGAAGTGGACCTCTCCAAATTTAGAATTTCATTAAAGGATCGCCTGTGTCCTTTACACGAAGATCAAGGCAAAGCACATGTTAAGGAATGCTTGGGACCGTTGAAGGAACCCCGAGCAACCATCTATATTGGGGGTTGTACGTGACCACCTAACAAGTTGATTCCCATAACTACCCATGTGGGGGTGCCTGCACAAAACCAGGAGCCAATTAAAATTTCACCCTCACACGGGTATGATTCCAAACGTGTGACTCCTGCTAAAGCTAATAAAGCACTACCTATTCAGAAGAAGACGCACCAAACAAACAACAGCGGTACATCTGAGGAATCAAACCAACAGCCGATAGGTTGCTCTGACCGTAACGTCGATAAGTTGTACTATCGGGCTAGGGTTACGACTAAAATTCAAAAGTGAAGTACCAGGGAAGCAGACTTTCACTGTCCGTGTATCGAACTTATCAGGGCAGTATTATCAGTGTGTAGCTACCCTAAGATCGCTCCACAGAGGGTCTCGGTATTTGAAAGGATCTCTACCAGAACGTCCAAGTCCAAGCCAAGGTGTTTCTATATAAAAAGATCAGCTGCGCAAGAAGATGAACTCCCAAAGGTCACCATCAAATTTGATCGATAAGGAGAACTCAACGTTAAGTTTCAATCCCTGACATTTTTCAGACATATCCCAACGTATAACTCGGTTACGCGTGGGAACTACTAGGCATAGGGACTATCAGAGGATGAATAGCGGATTATCCTTAGAAGATGAAGCATCAAATGCGAACTCTACCATCGTTTCTAACAATACAGTGTCCAGCATAGGACAATCCCACGAGGCGTTTATGGTCAACACCAAGCAAATGGCAAAAATCATTGAGGATGCCTTGGCTAAGCAAAAAGAGAACTTCAAGTTCGAAATGGAAATGGCTATGCTGCGTATGAGGGAAGAGCATGATCAACAAATCCGAGCCTTGTCAAATCAGATAGGTGAATCCAGTCATCACAACAATGTTAGTCAAGCAGCTAGCGATTCAGATGTGGATGAACACCTCGATGCAGATAACACTCCTGTTCACCAAAACGCTGGGAGTGGCCCCACTGAGAATAACAAGGTCGAGGGTGGTCTTGCGAATAATGACAACACTGGGGGTGGCCCCATTATTCCTCCTCAAATTTGACTAAGGAAGGACACGAGTGAGGATGAAAAGATAAAAGACCTCGAGAGCAAAGTCAACGCTCTGATGTCTACTCGAGAGGTGAAGAAGACCGATATTTCGTGTCCTTACCCAAGAGAGTGGGATTCGATACCGTATCCGACAAAGTTCAACCTGATCAACTTCACGCCATTTGACGGAAAGGGTTCCCCCACTCAGCATCTAATCTACTTTAAGTCTCACTTGGGTGTGATTTCTGGGAATGAATCCCTGATGGTCCTGTCATTCGTCGGCATCCTTCGCGGAGCTACCTTCGATTGGTACGTGCATCTCAAACCTGAAAGCCTCAACAGCTGGGATGACCTGGAGAACCTGTTCCTCACTCACTTTTTTGATGATGACGCCGAGGTGTCAATCAGGATACTCTTCGATGAGAAATAGGAATATGACGAGACAGTCGACGACTTCGTCAAGCGCTTCCGGAATAAGGCGATGAACTACTGAGATCTGATCATAGAGGACTTCATCCTCCAAACCTGTCATAACAACCTCTCTTTGAACGTGTTAAAAGTTATGGGAGTAGCACCTTCCAGCACCTGAAAAGAGTTGAAAAAATGCGCAGAGAGCAGGTCGAGTGCTTCCTCAGACGGAAGAAAACCAAGAGAAGCCAACCGACGGCTAACCCTCCAAACTCAAGCTTCGTCTCCTGTGGTTAGGATAAGGCACTTGCAGCAGTTGTTGATGATAATCAGACATCACAATAATAACCCCAAAGATAGCAAAAGACTTCGGATCCAAGACTCCAAAAGGAGTACTCCTTCAAGGATGAAGACGTTCCAGCCATATTTGAGTCCCTCCTTGAAAATAACAAGATCAAGTTACCACCTATCACAGATCAGGAGGAAGCTGACAATACTACGGATCTGAATTACTGTGTGTATAACAAGAGGATCCTTCATCCTACCAAGGCTTGCTTCGCTCTTAAGGATAGCATCCAAACCTTGGTTGAAGCTGGCGTCATAACGCTGAATTAAGTCAAATGAAGACTCCAACAAGTATAAGAGTATAAGCTGCTCCTTCCAACACTCTGAAGAGTATACTAGTATAAACTGCTTCTCAATACTCCAACAGGTATACGAGTCTAAACTTTTTCCTTTCTTTCACGAGATGTTCCTGGAAGAATATCGTATGTGATATTCTTAAGGATAACCCCACCATTTAGCTGAGTATAATGTTAGACCTAGTTTCACAAAGAAAGTTGAGGGTGGATGTAATTGGAAGTTCCCGGAAGAATATTATGTGTAATATTCTTAGGGATAACCCGGTCACTACAAGAAGGTGATGAATAAGAAACTCTTACAAAAACTCCTGCTACGTCGGTACACTCGAAACCCCCATTTTTAGAGTCCGGACATAGTACTCGGAATTTTAGTCTCCTGATCATTGACAATTGTCAAACCCCTTCGTGTTAAGTATTTGTCACTTAACACCAGGGACTCTCTTCGAGTGATTTGTACGAATCAACACTCCCATTATAATTTGTACTCTCACTCTCAATGTACATTTGATCAAACGTTCCTATAGTTAGGACCACAACCAAAGCCAAAATCTCCTCTCGATTCCTTCCATGAACGAGAGGTCCACTTTCAAATCGAATGATCAAACCTTCCTACAATTAGGGTCATCTCAAACTCCTGCTTGGTCAAACCTTCCTACAATTAGGGCCAAAACTATAATTCTCTCTCGATAAATAAGAAATTTACCTTTAGTTCGGTAATCAAAACTTTCGACAGTTAGGATTATCCGAATCTTTTTGATTCTCAGAGTGGAGATCCCACTCTTAGTTTCACTCTTCAGATTCTCAAGGTGGAGATCCCACTTTGAGTCTTCTTTACAACTGGAGATAGAATATAAAATTTTTCCTCTTTGGTTTTAAGAGATAGAATATAAAATTCTTCCTCTCCTATTTTTGGTTCGTCTTTGCCCCAAGAGAAGACATCATCCTTCAACACCAAAATCCATGCTTCACACGTGTGGGGAATTTTATCTCGAATCCTAAAAACGGATAAGTTAATGCCTAACCCACATTATCGATTTAGTCTTTCACCGATTGAAGAAGACACCAGAATCCAAGTCTGGGGAAGTTTATCAAGAAGCCTAAGTAGGGATAAGTCAACGCCTAACACACGTTGTCGGTTAGTCTTTAACCGTAAAAAAGGACGAAAGCCCACATATTCGACATTATGGCAGGTGGTTATTCATAACGTCAAAATCCGTGCCTTACACGCGTGGGGAATTTTATGCCGAATCCTAAGAAGGGATAAGTCAACGCCTAACACGCGTTGTCGGTTTAGTCTTTCACCAATTGAAGAAGACATCGAAATTCCAGTCTGGGGAGTTTTATCCCGAAGCCTTAGTAGGGATAAGTCAGCGCCTAACACGCGTTACCTGTTAGTTGTTATGGCAAGTTGTTATTAATAACACCATAATCCGTACCTTACACACATGGGGAATTTTATCCTGAATCCTAAGTAAAGATAAGTCAATGCCTAACACGCGTTACCGATTTAGTCTTTCACCAATTGAAAAAGACACTAGAATCCAAGTCTGGGGAATTTTAACCCAAGCCTAAGAAGGGATAAGTCAATGCCTAACATGCGTTGCTTGTTTAGTCTTTCACCGATTGAAAAAGACACCAGAATTCAAGTCTGGGGAATTTTATCCCAAAGTCTAAGTAGGGATAAGTTAACACCTAACATACGTTACTGGTTTAGTCTTTCACCGATTAAAAAAGACACCAGGATCCAATTATAGGAATTTTTATCCCGAAGCCTAAATAGGGATAATTCAACGCCTAACACGCGTTGTTGGGTAGTCTACTCCCTTAAGAAAGATAAAGTCTACGTATTCAATATCATAGCACTAAGAGAGTTAACTCTCTTAGCACAACGTTACATTCAGAACGAACTTAAACAATTCGCACGCTAGCCCGACTCAAACGGTAGTCGGTAAAGGCTCATCAAACCTGTTGATGGCTGAGGGTTTGCTAAAAATCCTATATATGCAAGAGTCATTGACGCACTATCCCTATTAGTTGGTCTCGTGACTAGTGTAGGCATATAAAACTGCTTATAGGTCCCTTAACACAGCTCGGCAAGGTGATTCGACAAACCAACGAACCATCGGGCGATATATCCAAGCATGATCGTTAGACCACAACGCCGAAGCCAAGTGAGACGTAACGAAGCGAATTAACGAGGTGACGAACCACACGCAAACAACGGAATACATCTAATCACATGTCCAGTCAAGCTAACGGGTCGATGAATCAACGAGTCATCCAACCGTAGAGTCCACCACATCAAACAAGATCGAGAGCGGACTCAAACGAATCAAGATCAAATCAAGATCGGATCCGGACTCGAACTCGAACACTAAAGCGGATTACTGCCAAATCAGGATCCGTACTACCAAATCAGAGTCCAGATTAACAAATCAGAGTTCGGATAAACCGCGAAACCGGAAAAAGACAAAACAGCAAACGCCTGGAGGGCTCGGCCAAAACCGAGCCACTCCTAGGTGGCTCGGCCAAAACCGAGCCACCTAGGTGGCCGACCGAGCTACCTAGGTGGCCGACCGAGCCACCTAGGTGGCCGACCGAGCCACCCTTTGGGTGGCTCAGTGACCGAGCCACCAGATCTGGGCCCAGATCTGAGCCCAGATCTGGTTTGAAATGCCTATAAATAGGAGATGAGGGCTCATTTGTGGAGGTGGGCTTTTTTGGAGGCGAAACTCTGCTGGATTAAAGGCTCAAGACTAAAAAAGGTTGAAGCTTTGGAATCTTGGAGTTTTAGACTTTTCAGATCTATTCTTGGCGATCATCCACACCAAACAAGGCAGGAGTTCGAGGGAGATTAGATCTGAGATCCACACGGTTATCCTCCGGATCAAAACTTGGTTTTTGATCCCGAGAAGAGTATCGATTTCGCTTGGTCGATTTCGATTACTTGAGGCTATTATTTCCTTGGTGAAATAATACCCCCGGCTGTTATTTTCTTCGTGAAATAACACCCGTCATACCGTGTAGATTCGACCGGATCAAGATTGTGCGGTGGTCCACGGATTAACCCCGGCGCAGGCGAAGAACCCACACAAGCAAGAGACCGCAAAACAGGATCTTGCGATTTGTTCAGGAAAGTTGTAATCTTTTTTTAGATTTTTCTTTGATTTGTTGTAACCGGATCTTATCAAAAGACCGGATCTTTTGTAACCGATAAACTGTTGCTTAAGAAGACAATGACGTCAATGAAAACAATAATTTTTCCCGCGAACAATGTGGCGACCACAGTGGGAGCTACCGATCTCGCTGTCGAGATCGTTGCGTCGCAGCCGCGGATCTCAATCCCGGTCGAGGAGGAGGTCGAGTATGAATTCGACCAACAAAAGTTCGAGGAGTATCTATCATCCTCGTCCGGATCCACCTCCCCTCGCAAGTCTAAGAAATCACAGAAGTTCTTCTCCAGGAGAAAAGTCCGTTGGTATGAAGAAGTGGAGAATACCAACAAAGATCTCACCCCGATTGATGCCGAAGTTGCATCGGGTGAAGTTCCACCAACCTCCTACCAGGTCAGATCTGTTCTGGCCAATTCCTTCGTCGCTGAAGGCGTAGCGACTCTTTCAAAGAGAGCCCACCAGAGGCGACGTCAACGCCTAGCGCGGCAATTCGCAAAGGCGATGGAGTCCACTGATGAAATCCGCTACAACGCGGATCTGAAGAACAGGAGAGGCAAACAGCCTCAACAACCAATGAATGGCAGCTCCCCCAAGCCGCCAACGAATGAATGGATCCGTGTCAAACAGAATCGTTCGACACTGGATGAGCGCATTCGCAAGCGCCGTGCACTGTCAGCGCAGGCACGGGCTCAAGTCCAAGAAGCCCGCAGAAGACTGCAGAAGGAAGTGGCCAAAAAGCTGCCACCGACCCGCCAAGTATGGAGGCTGAAGTCTGAAGCGGCGATTCAGGCTAAAAAGCAACCATTGCAGCCTTCAGCAAAAGTTCAACCTCCGGCGAACCAACCTAAATCGCCGATAATTCCCATAGCTGTTCCGGGAGATCCCTCGGGACCATCCCGAAGAAGGAGGTCAGTTTTGGAGCGCCTTGGTCCACTTCCCGATGAGCGATGCAAAGCTCCAGTTCAAGAATGTTTGGGCCCAATAAAGAAGCCCCAAACGACTCAACATGCTGGGGGTCGCCGCCACCCTCAACATGACAAGGAGTTCATGGCAACTACGCGCACCAGTTTGCGCATTGAAGTCCAGGACCCCGCCGAGAACTCACGCCCACAAAGGAGCGTGTCGAGACGCGTGACTCTTGAAAGCCAAAAGAAGGCAGTTCGCCCTCAGAAGGAAACGTTGTCGTCTGATGATGATAGCATTATACCTGAGAAGTCGTGCCAACACACGATAGGTTACTCTGACCTTCAAACCGACGAGTTGTACTATTGTGTTGGGGGTACGAGTAAAACCAGGAAAAAGGAGTCCTCGAAAACTAGAAACTCAGTGCCCCTGTTCCAAACTCATTCGAGCAGTATTGTCTGAGTGCAACTGCATCAAGACAGTCTCCGAAAGAACTTCGGTTTCGAAAGGCTCAGTACCGAAACGCCAAAACCAAGGCCTAGCCGTTTCCGACAAAGAAGAACGGTAGTCGAAGATGGAGAATTTCCGAGGGTCACCACTAATATGACCAGCAAAGGGACATCGACACAGGATAATCCCGAGTCGATTCCGGAAGTACCCCGACGTGTAACCCGTATGCAGTTTGGAGCCATCATACGAGCAACTTATGGTAGGATTCGGACAAGATTACCTTCAGAAGATGAAGAATCGGATGCTGGCTCTGCGATCGCATCAGAAAATACAGTATCCAGCAAGGGACAACCCTGCGAGTCACTTATGATAAGTGCGGAACAAGTGGCCAAGATGCTCGAAGAAGCCATGGCCAAACAACAGGAGAGTTTTAGGTTCGAAATGCAGATGGCCATGCAGAATATGAGAGAAATGCATGTCCAACAAATCCAAGCACTGACAAACCAGCAAGGCGAACCAAGTCGTCGCAACCAGGTTAATCAGGAAGATGAGGACACACATGCGGATGAAGCTCATAATGCCAATAATCCTCCCGTCAATGCAGGGGGTGGTAACGAGAATGCTAACGAAAATACAGGTGAAAATTTGAAGATTAAAAACCTCGAGAGCAAAATCAATACGTTGATTTCCGCTCAAGAGATGAAGAAGACGGGCATTCCTTGTCCATACCCAAGAGAATGGGAATCAATCCCGTATCCGGCGAAGTTCAATTTAATTAACTTCATGTCGTTTGATGGGAAGGGTTCACCCACTCAGCATTTGATTTACTTCAAATCACACCAAGGGGTTATCTCTGGTAATGAGCATCTGATGGTACGGTCCTTCGTTGGCACTCTTCGTGGAGCCGCCTTCGATTGGTATCGCCGCCTCAAGCCAGGAAGCGTGAATAGCTGGGATGACATGGAGACTAAATTCCTAGCCAACTTCTTCGATGACGACACCGAGATATCCATCGGGTCGTTGCTTGACGAGAAACAGAAAGACGGGGAATTAGTTGATACCTTCGTCAAAAGGTTTCGGAACAAGGCGATGAACTGTCGGGAGCCGATCATTGAGGAATTCATTCTCCAGACTTGCCATAACAACCTCGCATTGGATGTGTTGGAAGCAATGGGGACAGTACCGTCCAAAACATGGAAGGATTTGAAGGTCCGAGGAGAGCAAGCCGAGCGATTCCTCAGAAGGAAGAAGGCGGAGAGAGGCCAACAGGCGACGAATGCTCAAACACAGAATTTCGCCCCACGAGGGAAAGATAAGGCACATGCTAATGCAGTTGATGCTAATCAAACTTTCCAATTGCAACCTCAGCAACAGCCACAGCAACAAGCACCACAACAATCGCAGACGTAATGGCGACAACGGCCTCAGAAGCAGAAATCTTCGGAGCCAAGATTTCCTAAAGTGTACTCCTTCAAAGATGACGAAGTTCCCGTCATCTTTAAGTACCTATTGGAGAATAACAAAATCCAGCTGCCGGCGATCGTGGATCAAGAAGAGGCCAGCAAAGTGACGGATCCGAAGTATTGCGCATACCATAGAGCGGTCCATCACCCTACAAGGTCATGCTACCATCTCAAGGACAAGATCTAGGCGTTAATTGATGTCGGCGTCATAACCCCGAAGCCGCCTAAGAATGTAGAAGCAAATGCAGTATCAATTAGCTTTGGATCAGTACCCACAGCATAGTTTGAACCAAAACGCATCACCAAAGTAGGAATGAAGACGATAAATGACGACCCATACGGTCAATGCCAAAAAGGACTTGTGCCACACACAGCCCCAAACGGCGAAATCCTCTGGGTCCATCCTGATCTTATTGAAGACGAGCAGTGGGCGACTTCCTCGACCAGAAAGGGTAAAGGCAAGTCCTGCAATGCTACTTCCGCTATCTTCAAAAAGGATGGTGATGAAGCTCCTACCTTCCCGCTCTCCGAAGAAGAACAAGAAGTTTTTGCCACTAGAAGCGGAAATCAGTATCACTTCAACTATCCATCACCTAGTGATCAGGCAACTGAGCACGGGGTGACTAAACTGGGACTAGCCAAAACTCTCACAGAACTGGGAGTGGTTACAACTCCTAGACCGATTGAAGACGCTCAACGAAAGCCAATTGATAAACAGAAAGAAAAGAAATCCCAGGAGGTTCAGATTCCGAGGCAGTCTCGTTTTAATCGTCCGATTGGAAGAGATAAACCGGAGAGCTCGAACACTCCGCACATCTTCGATATCATGGCTCAACTAGCTAACATTCCAGCGCGGATAACATTGTATGAGTTGCTACGGTTATCTAAAGAAACCAGGAAAGCCTTGCAAGAAGCCTTGGCCAATTCAGAAGTGTTCCTTACTCAGATCAAGCCGATACCTGAAGAGCCAGAACTGTTAATTCAACACTGCAATATAGCGGCTAAAAATCTTCCCTGCATTACCTTCACCAAAGAGGATATGCAGAAAAAGAATTCGAACCATGATCGACCCCTATATTTCATTGGGTACATTGGCTCCAGCGAAGTCAACCGAATCCAAGTGGATCCGGGTTCCATTGTGAGTATTGTGCCGCTTCGCTTGATGCATAGCCTCGGCATTCCAGTGAGTAAGTTGGCGTCCACAGGCACTGTTATCTATGGATTCAATACTAGCGGGTCAAGACCCTTGGGTAAGATCCGGATAAAATGTCAAATGGGTGATTTAAAGACGGAAGTCACATGTTATGTGATTAACGCCAAGACTTTATATAACTTACTATTGGGTCGACCTTGGATCCATAGTAACGTTATAATCCCCTCCACTCTCCATCAGTGTTTAAAATATGTCGATACTGATAATAAGGTTAGGACGGTGGTCGCGGATAAGCAACTATTCAAAGGGTTTGAGAATTATTTCACTGATTCTCTCCTTTATGGTAACGAATCCGATACTGAATCATCGGCTCAGGGCACGGACAGCGGAGAAGAAGCTGATACCGAAGCCGGACTTGATTACGATGGAGGTTTTGTTTTAAACGACATTGTACCCTTGGTAATCAATCTTGATGATGAACAATCGTCAGATGGTAGTTGTAACTGGCAACTTGCCAATAATGAAATAAATGATGATTTAGAGTACTCACTGTCTCTTGATGATGCAATAAAGGGATTGTATGATATTCCCGATTTATATACGCCGCTTCGATCGTCCTATATAACAAAGAAACACCTCCAGCATTCTTTCGGAACAACCCTGATCGTCCCTGCCAAAATAGGTGGCGAAAAAGAAGTGATTTACGGAAAAGGAGAGAGTTTTCCATTGCCAGATCATTTCTTAAGGGAAGATGAGAATGATGACAAACCTGGTCGACATTTATCTAAGTATAGTCCGGAAGCGCACAAGCTCATGGAAAAACAGGGATATGATTTCACACTCGGAGAAGGTTTATACTTCGATCGAGGTTCCCATATTCCAGCCAAAGCGGCATATGTACCAAAAGGGAAACCGGATGATTATTATAAATTCAGTCGAGGATTAGGGTATGTCTCTTTTTCAGAAGACGAATGTTGCTGGTTAATCAATAACCAATCATCTGAGCAATACAAAGATGGGTGCTCGTCAAATTCCTCAGAATGGGATTCCGATACAAGTCTTGGGGAAGTATTCAAAGCTCTAATGACGAACATGGCTACAGCTGATCCATCTACAATAGAGGACGACGATCAAATGCCAACATGAGAAGACCCATGGGTTCATCACCTGAACATGCAGTATGGTGATAGGTTTGAACAGAGGGAACCCCCACTGAAGATAAAATAGTCTAAATTAACATGGGTGACAAGGCCAACCCAAAGCCTATATTCATCAGCGATAGTCTTCCCTCAAATGAGAAGGAGGAATTAATTGCTCTCATCAGGGAAT
>BQKN01035669.1:0-22124 GCA_022839385.1 Asparagus kiusianus
CCTACACCTGTTATTGACTCTACTAGATAGATGTTAATTGTGATGGTGAAACATGTTGTTGCACGGTGTGGTGCATGGCAGGTTTGACATTCTTGGTTTCACCTTGGACTGCAGCCTTGTGTGAACCCAGGGGCGTCACAATACTATTCACCCTCCTCTAGTGTTCTAGTGTATCTATTTCAGATCCTATATCTGGTATCAAAGCGTGGTGAAAGATGGCATCGTCAAATACTTCACAATTCAAAGAAGGTCACTCAACAAATCGTCCACCAATGTTCGATGGATTGAACTATAACTATTGGAAGTGCCGAATGAAGATTTACCTTCAATCTATTGGCTACGAACTTTGGAACGTTGTGGAAACGAAATATGAGAAGCCAACAACTCCATTTTCAGAATGGACTACTTCACAAAGAAATAATGCAAATTTAGATTTAAAAGCAATGCATGCATTATTTTGTGCACTTGACAAGAATGAGTTCAATAGGGTGTCAACGGCCACGTCTGCATACGATATTTGGCATACACTTGAGGTAACTCATGAAGGTACAAATAAAATTAAAGAATCTAAAATTTCTATTCTTGTGCACATATTTGAATTGTTCAAGATTAAGGAAAATGAGACTATTGGAGAAATGTTCACAAGATTCACTGACATCACAAATTCTCTAATTGGTCTTGGAAAAACATATACACAAGTGGAGATGGTAAGAAAAATACTCAGATCACTTACTCCATAATGAGAAAAGAAAGTTACCGCAATCTAAGAAGCCAATGATTTGTCAACTCTTACGGTTAAAAATCTTATTGGAAATCTTATGGCGTATGAAGTTCAAATTGAAGATAGAAAGAATGATGAAGAAACAAAGAACAAGAAAGTACTTGCATTCAATACTACTTTCGATAAAGAAGATTCAGATGATGATGATGAGGAAATGGGCGTGTTTGCATGAAAATTTCGGAAATTTATAAAACGAGGTAATTTTAAATATAAGAGTTCAATTTCAAATAACTCTCTTTGTTTTAAGTGTAATAAACCAGGTCATATGAAGAAAGATTGTCCAATGTTGAAGAATAAGCAAAAATCAAGTTATTTCAACAACTTTAACAACATTCAAAATAACAAGAAAAGGAAAGCAATGACAGTCACTTTGGATGATAGTGATGAGTCATCTTCAGATGAAGAAATTGAAGAAAAGGAAAGTGCTCACATGTGTTTTATAGCACAAGATGAAGTAAGTGACAATGAAGAACTTTTAGATGCTTTCAAAGAATTATATGAAACTTTTGTGAGATTAAAAACTTCACATAATTTTCTTAAAGGTGAAAATAAAAAATTACTTGAAGAAATTTCTAATTCCTCTACTAATTCTAATTCTCAAGTAATTGTATTAAAAGAAGAAAATTATTCTTTGCTTAAAGAAAAAAGAAAGTTTATCTAAAGAAAATATTTATTTAAAATCGGAATGTAATGAGTTAAAAATTCGTATTAATAGTTTAGATAAAGATATTTCTTCTTTTAAATCAAAATATGAGGATATATGTTTGAATGTAAGCAAATTCAATAAAGGTAAAGAAAATCTTAATAATATACTTTCTTTTCAAAAGAATCACAAAAGACAAAAGGATTAGGTTTTAAATTTAATAAAAATAAATCAAAGAAAACAATTTTTGTAAAACCTTCTTGTGATCTGTATGAATATAGAAATGAAAATTTGTGTAAAAAGAAATCAAAATTCTTTTCTATTTGGGTTCCAAAAGAATTATCTTCTTTACATAAGAATTTTTATATTTCTGATTTTATTAAAAATATTTGTTTATCAACTAACTATTTAGGAAAATCAAACTCTTCATGAGTTTGGTTTCCTAAAGGCTAATTTAAAGGACCCAACATAGTATGGGTACTAAAAATGTAAATATTTATTATTTTAGGTACCCAAGAAAGATAGGTGGATTTTGGATAGTGGTTGCTCTAAACATATGACTGGAAATATATATATAATTGTTGTCATCTTTTCAAAATAAGGATGGTGGTACCGTTACTTTTAGAGATAACAACAAAGGAAAAGTTATCGGTATTAGATCTGTCGCTAATCCAAACAAACCTATCATTGATAATGTTATATTAGTTGATGGTCTTAAACATAATTTACTTAGTATTAGTCAACTTTGTGATAAATGTTTTAAAATTGTTTTTGAAAAAGAATCTTGTTTAATTTATGATATTGATTTAATTACTTTTATTTTTAAAGGTCATAGAAAGAATAACATATATGTTTTATCTATGAAAAATATTTCAAATGAACATTTTCATATTGCATCATCTAATGATTCTATTTTATGGCATAAACATTTTGGACATGTTAACTTTAAACACATTTCTAAAATTTCTAAAAATGATTCAGTAAATGGTTTACCTAAATGTCTTTTAAAAACAATTTTTGTGATGCATGTCAACAAGGAAAAATGCATAAATCTTCTTTCAAATCTAAAAATATAATATCTACAAGTAGACCATTAGAATTAATTCACATAGATCTTTTTGGTCCTTCTAGAGTAGCATCTTTAAATGGAAGTAGATATGCATTTGTTATTGTTGATGATTATTCTAGATTCACATGGGTAATTTTTCTTAAACATAAAAATGATACCTTTAATGAGTTTTCTATTTTTGCAAAAGAATTCAAAATCAAAAATCTACTTCTATTATCTCTATACGTAGTGATCATGGAGGTGAATTTGAAAATGAATTATTTACAAATTTTTGTGATAAACATGGTATATCACATTCTTTTTCTTTTCCTCGTGCTGCTCCACAAAATGGAGTTGTAGAAAGAAAAAAATAGAACTTTACAGGAATGTGCTAGAACTATGTTGTGTGATAGTAATTTACTAAAATATTTTTGGGTAGAAGCTGTATCAAAAGCTTGTTATGTATTAAACAGAGTTTTGTTAAGACCTATTTTAAATAAAACATCTTATGAATTATTTTATAACAAAATTCCTAAAGTATCTTATTTTAAAGTTTTTGGTTGTAAATGTTTTATTTTAAACACAAAGGATAACTTAGATAAATTTGATTCTAAATCTGATGAAGGAATTTTTGTTGGATATTCTAATCACAGTAAAGCATATAGAATATATAACAAAAGAACACTAGTTATTGAAGAATCTTTACATGTTTCATTTGATGAAAATTTTTCAAATTCACCTATTATTTTAAATAATAATGGTGATATAATTGATACTATTCATGATACTCCAATGATAGATATTACAAAAGATGATAATTTACAAAATGATTTACCTAAAGATTTTGTAGAAGTTAAAAATCATCCACATGATTTAGTTATTGGAAATATTTCAGATAAAGTAACTACTAGATCTTATTTTAATTTGATTGCTCATACTGCTTTATTTCAACTATTGAACCTAAAAATATAAAAGAAGCTCTTCTTGATAATTCTTGGATAATTGCTATGCAAGATAAACTTAATCAATTTACTAGAAATAATATTTGGGATCTTATACCTAGACCTCAAAATAAATCCATTATTGGAACAAAATGGATTTTTAGAAACAAATTAGATGAATTTGGTCAAGTTGTTAGAAACAAGCTAGATTAGTTGCTCAAGGTTATAATCAAGAAGAATGAATAGATTATGATGAAACTTATGCACCTGTTGCTCGTTTAGAATCAATTAGAATTTTACTTGCATTTGCATGATTTATGAATTTTAAATTATTTCAAATAAATGTTAAAAGTGCATTTCTAAATGGTTTTATAAAAGAAGAAGTTTTTGTAGAACAACCTCCAGGTTTTGAACATGAAAGTTTTCCAAATCATGTTTTTAAACTTAAGAAAGCTTTATATGGTCTTAAACAAGCATCTCATGCATGGTATGATAGATTAAAGAAGTTTCTTTTAACTTCAGGTTTTAAAATTGGAAAAGTTGATTCAACATTATTTATTAAGAAAATAAATAAAGATATTTTACTAATCCAAATATATATAGATGATATTATTTTTGGTTCTACTAACAATAATATTTGTCAAGAGTTTGCTAAGACTATGCAGGATGAATTTGAAATGAGTCACATGGGTGAACTGAATTTCTTCCTTGGACTACAAATTAAACAATTGAAAGAATGAATATTCATCAATCAAAGCAAGTATGCAAAAGATTTACTCAAACGTTTCGGAATGAAAAATACAACAAGCAAACCAACACCAATGAGTACTACTATATCTCTTGGCAAAGATGAAAATGGTAAGAATGTTGATCAAAAGCTTTATCGAGGTATGATTGGATCACTTCTTTACATTACTGCAAGTAGACCTGATATTATGTTTAGTGTATGTTTATGTGCTAGATTTCAATCTAATCCTAAAGAATCACATCTTAAAGCAGTAAAAAGAATTTTTAGATATATTAAAGATACTACAAATTATGGTTTGTTTTATCCAAAACATAGTTCATTTGATTTAATTTCATATAGTGATGCTGATTTTGCCGGATGTAAATCCGATAGAAAAAGTACAAGTGGAACATGTCATTTCTTAGGACATTCACTCGTATCTTGGTTTAGTAAAAAGCAAAATTTAGTATCATTATCAACAACTGAAGCTGAATATATTGCTGCATGTCTTGCATGTGCTCAAATTTTATGGATGAAACAAACATTATTTGATTATGGCATAAATTGACCAATATCATCCATAATGCGTGACAATTCTAGTGCAATTAATTTATCTAAAAATCCTATTCAACATTCACGTACAAAACACATTGATATTAGACATCATTTCTTACGTGATCATGTGCTTAAAGGTGACATTTCATTAGAATTTATATCTACCGATAAACAAATAGCAGATATATTAACAAAACCTTTAAAAGAAGAAATTTATGTTAAATTAAGAAGGGAATTAGGCATATGTTCATTTGAAGATTTAAATTAATTTTTTAAAAACAAACACATATGCATACATACCCTTAATAGTCGACTAATATAACCTATAGTCGACTACATGCACAAGTTTTGCATATAAGTTTTTCTATGAATTACAGTGTAGTCGACTAATTTCATCTATAGTCGACTACTCTAAATTAAAATCTTAAAATCAACTCTCTGTCGTTTACAGTATAGTCGACTAATTTCATCTATAGTCGACTACTCTGAGTCAAAAACTAAAAATCAATCTTCTGTCGATTACAGTGTAGTCGATTACTTTTCTTATTAGTCGACTACTAATACTGAATTCACAGTTTTACATTTTTAAAGCTTATTGGATTTTTTTTAAAAACAAACTCAAAACCCAAAATACAATACCCATTTCATTTAAGTAAAATTCATCCCAACTATAGATTCTTAAATCTATCAATCCTAGCCACATATCTAAGATAAAATCTTCACCTTACATTTATTTTACAGTCAAATCTGGACCATACAATGGAATTCTTTTAAAAAATTAAAATTAAAAACCTAAAAACTACCCACTAACTCATCCCAAAACCGAGTCCTCTTCTTCCTCTCTTCAGAACCCACAGATTCCAGGTTAGGGCATCTTCGTTCCTCTCAAATTTTCATCAAAGTTCTTCATTTTTCCTGCAATCTGTCAAGTTTAGTAGTCGACTACACCAAGTACTAGTCGACTAATCTAGGGTTTCAACAGTTTGTGGTAAAATTCTCAACTTGATCTTTGAATCTTCTGTTATTTCTTTGATTAATCATGTCTAGAGCTAAGAAAGCTAAGCAAATCCATACTTCTGTTAACGATGAAATCATCATTTACTTGAAAAGTCCTATTTATTAGAAGAATTTAACAAAATATCAACTTTTAAAGTTCTTCCAAGACGATTTGTGAAATTTAATGATTTCATTCCCTGAAACTTTGGATCATATTTTGAAAATGTGGGTTTGCTTGAATTATTCTCTACTGAAAATAGAAAACCCACATATCCTTTTCTTGTTCAATTGTTCTATACTAATATAGAACGTATTGGAACTATTGGTGGTTCTGAAAAACTCAAAACTCTTGTTAAATGAATAGAGATTGACTTGACTACAAAGTCAATTGGAAAAATTTTCAATATTCCTTATCAAGGAGTTTCTCTTAGGTCAGTTAGGATTAATAATTCAGTTCTTTTATCTAATCATATATTTCTTCCTGGATATGGTAAACCTTTAAATAACTCAAACAAACTTCGTCCAATTCCTAGATTCATTGCACGAATCTTAGCATATAACTTGTTTCCAAAAACTGGGAGTTTCCATTTCATTTCCTTGGACTTAGCAAAAGCTCTATATGCTATAATGGGAAATATCCAAGTTAATTGGGCTGAAGTTTACTTTGACAATCTTCTGATAATTCCAAGAGGATTTCTTCCATATGGTGCTTTTCTAACGAAAATCTTTGACAAATTTCATGTGGATCTTCAATCTCAAAATTCTGTTGTTCGTTCCATTGAATTTTTTGATTCCAATGCCCTAACTAGGATGAAGTTAACCAACTTTGAAATTCAAGAACAAAATCCTCAAGATGAACCTCATCCACATCAAGAAGAAATTCCACAAGATATTCTACAATCTTCAACTCAAGCTGGAACTTCTTCTAGTCAACCACCACCATCATTTCCTACAGAACCTTCATGTTTTTCAGACGTGCAATACAACACTCTAGGTGCACGTATTCTTGAACTTAAAACTGTCCAGAGAGCTCTATATTCTCAGAATTCCTATATCATTAGTAATCAAGAAGAGCTAATCAAGAAGTTTGAATACTTGGACACAAAGCTTAATGCATTCTTTAAAGGATAGCAACCTCCTCTAGCACCTTAGAAGTTTATGTATGCATCATTTTATATTTGGATGTTTTAGTTTCAAAACAATTATGTTATTTTGATTATCTATGGTTAAGTATCAAAAACTATGTAGTTGTGGATTGTTATTAAGACATATGTAATATGGTATGTTGCTACAATGTCTAGTATGTTGATTGTGTGTTTACTTTAATATGATGTTGTTTGGATAGTTAATATATATGCTACATATTTTAAACAGATCATGGTGATGAACATTGTGGAACTTTTGGTCTTTATGGTAAGTCTTTGCCTACCTATTTGGATGGGTAAAGTTATGGACTATATTCATAATTTGGATGATTTGTTTGAAGTATTAGCTCATGTTAAGGAAATAATATCATATTTAGCATAATTGTTTATTTCTTTTTGTTGATAACAAAGGGGGGGAAATGGTTGGTTATGTATTGTTGTTATAGACTCTAAATTTTCTT
Source organism: Asparagus kiusianus (assembly GCA_022839385.1). Classification (NCBI taxonomy): domain Eukaryota; kingdom Viridiplantae; phylum Streptophyta; class Magnoliopsida; order Asparagales; family Asparagaceae; genus Asparagus; species Asparagus kiusianus. Next base: position 7,298 of record BQKN01035669.1, read on the forward strand.
ATATGCAGGGGGAGTAAGTATGGTTTTCTATATTATTTATGTATCTATATTATTTATGTATTGTTGTTATAGATTCTAATTTTCTAATATGCAGGGGGAGTAAGTATGGTTATTTCATAATGTTTAAACCTTGTTATAAAAAACATACTTATGCATAAATTATTTGTTATCATCAAAAAGGGGGAGAATGTTGAATATCATATCTCCATGATAGTATTTTGATGATAACAATTTATACAATGTGTGTTATACAAATGCACTAACTCTTATTTGCAGCTTTCAATATTAAAATATGAACAAGTGCAAGTTGAGATTCAAGGCATTATGAAGTGAAGAAGATGAAGAACATATGAGATAATGTATTTTATAATTTTTTACTTAGAATTATTGTACAAGCCTTGATCACTTACACACACATAAATATTAGAACACACTAACACATGCTTAGTGTGTTGGTTAACTATAGAAATCCCCTATGTTAACCATTAGAGTTATAATTAATAATGGAGTGTCAAAACATTAAATTTATATCATTTTCTAACTCTTAGTAGTTGACTAATTAGAATAGTAGTTGATTACTCATGTTTTTGTCTTAAATATATGTTTCTGTAAATTTACAGTATAGTCGACTAATAAGGATAATAGTCGACTACTCAAGTTTATTACAGAAACATAAGTTTTTGTTATTTTACAGAATAGTCGACTAATTGTTATTATAGTCGACTACTGAAGGCAAAATTCATTTTCTAAGTTTCTGTCAAATTACAGTATAGTCGACTAATGAACTTATAATCGACTACTGAGAAATTTTCTGAATAAACAGAGTCTGTTTAAACTTAGTGTAGTCGACTAATCAGTCTTGTAGTCGACTACAGATATAGTTTTTTCGTAATTTAAAGTTTGAATATATGACTGTTTATAGCCGTTTTTAAATGTTTTTAAAGTTCAAAAACTTATCTTTTCAAGGGCTATAAATAGGTTATTTGTTCAGAAAAATGTAGATTGAGATACCCATAAGCTTTGATCTTTGTGCATTTTTAGTGAAAAATATTCAGACTTTAAGAAAAAAAAAGTTTCTGAAATTGTCTTTGAACATCATTCAAATACTTATTGTTTAGGCAATTTACAGAAGTTAGAATCGCTCCTAAGCCACTACTATACTACACTACAAATCAAGGCTTATAGGAATTGAAATTGTTGCTTCAAAAAGTTCTCTCAAGTTGTGAGAGGTGTTAATCTCTTGGTTTAGTGATTGGTGTGCAAATTGGCAAGGTGTTTGTCAAGTTAGTGTTGTAATTTGCAGGGACTTGCAAATTGGTCAGTTTGCTTTTGATTTTGTAAGTTTATTCAAAATCATAGTGGAAACACTCAAACGGGATTTGCTTGGAGACTGGATATACACCGGATTGGTGGAACCAATATAAAACTTTGTGTTTGTGATTGTGAATTTCTGAGATTGCCATTTTTCTTTATAATTTATAATCTACTTTGCATAAATTTTAAAAGAATACTATTCACCCCCCTCTAGTGTTCTAGTGTATCTATTTCATATCCTACAACAACAATATATATAAAAAAAAATGGCTAGTGTTATAGATATATATGTATGTAATTTTTTCTTTATTCTCTAATTCTTGGTGATTGTTTTCAATTTTGACGGGCTTTCTAAGTGACCATTTAATGAGCTTTGGGCCAATGAATCCCAACCCAATTGGGCTTAGGTCATTAAGTATAGAGATACTTCTTGGGCTTAATTACTCAGTCAAGTTAGGCTTTATAAGATAGAATCACCTTGAATTTAAGAGTTTTTATTTTGTGCCTATTTTTTGCACTCTTCTTTTATAAGGTTAGTTTCTTTTTTAAATATATATATGTGTGTAAGTATACATAGTCTGAAAAAAAATATGCAAATCAAGATAACATGAAAAAAATATTTTCAACTCTAAGTTAAGTATGCAAAAATTTCATTGTTTTTAATTAAAAGTCTAAGGTAAGACTTAAGTAAAGTATACTAGTTGAAAAATTATTTCTTAAGAATTTTATTTCGAGTTATCATAAAAGGTGAACTTGAGTACGTCACTAACTAGGAATTAGAAAATTTAAAATCTATTAATTAGATCAATTATTACTTAACTCTATTAATTTGGCAAGTGACAATATATATATATATATATATATATATATATATATATATATTAACAAAAACTATGTTAAAAATGCAACAAAATGATAAAATAAAGAGGAAAATATGTACTTCCCACCCCCACACCTAAATTTTGCATTGTCCTCAATGCAAATTCGCTGATGCACAAAGTAAAGCAGATAAGAATTGAAGAACTTACATTTGTTCGATCGACAATGATGATAAGAATCTGTAATTACTGTTAGTATGAGGATAAAAATAAGAGAGAAAAATTGTAATTTATTTTATTTTATTTTTATTGTTAATTTTTTTATTATATATATATATTATTATTATTCTTTTCATTTTATTTTTTATAGATAATGAGGTTCATGAAGAACCAACACCTCTTCCTCTCTTAGAGTAGAAAATTCTAAAAATGGTTTTAGATGTTGACCATTTATTTTAAAAATATTACCATTTTTAGGATTTTCTATCTCAACAGCCCCATGCGAAAAAACTTGTTTGACAAAAAATAGACATGTCCATCTTAATCTCAATTTTCCAGGAAAAAGATGCAATTTTGAATTGTACAATAAAACTTTCTGTCCTGGAGAGAAATTTTTTTGTAAAATTGATTTGTCATGAAAAATCTTGGTTTTTTCTTTGTAAATTTTTAAGTTTATGTATGCATCATTTCGAATTTCTTCCAACTTATTTATTTGGAGCAATCTGTTCTTACCTGCCGAGTCTGAGTCAAAATTTAACTATTTTATTACCCACATTGCTCGATGCTCCAACTCCACTGGTAGGTGGCAAGCTTTCCCGAATACCAGTCTGTATGGTGACATCCCCAAATTAGCCTTGAAAGCTGTTCTATATGCCCACAGAGCATCACATAATTTTACAGACCAATCTTTTCTGCTATGATTAACTATTTTTTCTAAGATTTGTTTGATCTACCTGTTTGTGACCTCTACTTGTCCACTGGTTTGGGGGTGATATGGAGTTGACAATTTGTGTGTGATTGAATATTTCCTCATCAAAGCCTCAAAAGAATGGTTACAAAAATGTGTACCATTATCACTGATGATCGCTCGGGGTACTCCAAACCGTGCAAAAATTTCCCCTTTCAACAACGACCTTATTGTCATTAGTTTGCAAGCTACCGCCTCAACCTATTTTGACATGTATTCAACGACTACTAGAATGTAAACATTTCCAAAGGAATTTGGAATTGGTCCCATGAAATCGATACCCCACAGATCAAAAGTTCAACAGATAAGATGGGTTGTAAGGACATCATATTTCTCCTAGTGACCTTCCCTAAAAGTTGACAGCGGTTACAAGTTTTGCAAAACTCATATGAATCCTTGAAAAGAGTGGGCCAGTATAGCCCAGATTGGAGAATTTTTTCCGTTGTTTTTCTTAGGCTAAAGTGGCCCCCACATGCTTGCTCATGACAAATGGATAGAACACTCCTAGTTTCTTCAGTGGAAACACACCTCCTCAGGATAGTATTTGAACAGATATATAAATCATCCCAGTAAAAGTATTTTACTTGGGAGAGAAAACGAGATCTATCCTGTTTGGACTAATGAGAAGGGATCTGGTTCATGACTATATAGTTCACAATGTCAGCGAACCATAGAACATATTGGATTTCTAGGAGTTGTTCATCTGGAAAATGTTCGTTGATCGGAACGGTTGATGTTGGTGCATTTGGGAGTCGAGAGAGGTGATCTTCTATGGGGTTCTTTGTTCCCCTTCTGTCAAGAATTTGGATGTCAAACTCTTGAAGAAGGAGAATCCATCTAATGCTTTAGCATCCTTTTGATAAATGATCCCATGATTGAGACATTTCAGAATGTCTTTCCTAACAGTTTCTTTCATCACTGAGTTTAACCGACATTGAGGATCTCTAGTAGGTTTGGCATCATCTATCAAATGGATTCGATATTGAACAATGGTTGGACTAATCCCTTTGATATTAGCCATGGTCCATCCAATGGCTTCCCTATTCTCTCTTAAAACATCTAAGAGAGCTTCCTTTTGACCGGTAGTCAAATCAGAAAAAATAATAACTGGTAAAGACTCGTTCTCCCCTAAGTAAGCATACTCTAGATTTTCAGGTAGAGGTTTGAGCTCTAACTTAGGGGGTTCCTCCACAGATGGGCGAAGCTGGACTCAGGATTATATCTCCAAAGGTTCTTGTTGCCAGCCAACAGCAAAAACATGATTGACCAGCAAATCTAACTCTAGTTCGTCATCAAAAAACTCCTCAATCATTAAGTCAGATGCACTTGAATCTGACTCACACTTTCCCTCTTGTTGCTCATTTGATATTCCCTGAATGAAATTCACTTCCATTGGTTGATCAGATGGATCAATAGGTTGCCTTCCTAAGTTGAAAATATTAAGGTCAACAGTCATGTCCCTAAAAGATAGTTTCATTTGACCGATTCTACAATTGATCAAAGCATTTGAGGTGGCTAAGAACGGTCTTCCTAGAATGACGGGGATTTGACTTTTGAGATTGGAAACGGGCCGCGTTTCCAAAATAATAAAAGCAACAGGGAAAATGAACTCTCCAATTTTGATCAGGACATTCTCTACCTCTCATTTAGGAATTTTTACAGATCTATCAGCTAACTGTAGAGTGCATCTTATCGGTTTAAGTTCTCCTACACCTAGCTGTTGATAGACTGAATAAGGAAGGAGGTTGACACTGGATCCCAAGTCTAGAAGTGCCTTATCAATGTGAGTGTTACCTATGACGCATGGAATTGTGGGACAACCAGGGTCCTTATATTTTATCGGCATAGGTTTCGAAAAAATTTCACTGAGGTTGGTAGATAAGACTTTCTTGGCAACATTGGTGGTTCTTTTCTTAATGCATAAGTCCTTCAAGAACTTTGCATAAGTCCTTCAAGAACTTTGCATAAGAGGGGATTTGTTCGATTGCATCTAGGAGAGGGATGTTGATCTTGACTTGTTTAAACGTTTCTAGGATTTTCTCAACCTGCGGTGAGTTTTTCCTAGGTTTGAGTCTATCTGGAAAGGAGGTAACGGGCCTATACCTATCTAAATCAGGTTCAATCTCATGTTTAGCGTTTTGGTCATCGGAAGGAATTGCTTCATCGGAAGGAGTGTGTTGGATGGGAGAAGGGGTTTGATCCGGTGGCGTTCTAACCTGATTGTTAATTTGTTTCCCTGATCTTAGTGTGTGAACTGCATTCACATGAGCTGGATGGGTTGAACTGGATCCATTGTCTTTAGAGTTTGCAACAGGTTGACTTGGGAATTTTCTTTTTTCTCTCTCACTCACAGCAGTGGCTAGTTGCCCAAGTTAGGTTTCTAACTGGGCTATGGCTTGAGTGTTCGAGTTGAGCACTTGGCCGGTTATTTGTATGAAGGAATTTAGAGTGGTGGATGACTGGGTCAACATGTTGGTAGTTTGTGTAGAAGCTTTGATCATAGCTTCTAAACCCTTTTCTAAGACACTCAAACGTCTGTCATGATCAGAATTTGAAGGATTTGTAGGCTGGTGAGAATGAGAATGTTGGGTTGGAAAAACTAGGTTAGCTTGTTGGAAATTATTAGGTGCATTGAATGGAAGTGTATTTCCCCTAAAGAATTGTTGGTTCGACGCGGGAATGAAGTTATGATTTTCGGGAGAATTTCCTTGATTCCATGCATAGTTGGGATGATTTCTCCAACCTGGATTGTAGGTTGGAGAAAATGGATCATTTCTAGGATGCTGGAATACAACGTTCATCTGTTCTAATGCATGGTTGTTTCCAAGGAGAGGGCATTCCTCTGAAACGTGGGTATAAGACTGACAGTTATGACATACCGGGGCAGAAACATGATTGATTTGAGCTGGAGCTCGTTCCTTAATTTCTAAGGCTTCTAACCTCCATAGAATCGTCGCCATCTTCACTTCAGAAGTAATGTTTGACTCCAAGGAAAGACTACTAGACTTAGATTAGGGAACTGATGAAACCCTGTCATCACGATGTTCCCACTGTATTGTTTTCTCGGATAATCTCTCTAGAAATTCCTAAGCTCCATCGGTGTTTTTCCTCATAAAATCTCCCTGATACATCGATTCTAAAGATGTTTTTGAAGAATAGTCCAATCTTTCATATATGACTTGGCACAATCGCCATTTCTCTAGACCATGATGAGGACTTTGGATTAAAAGATCTTTTAATCGGTTAAAATATTTCCAGAATGGCTCTCCCAGGATAATTTTGAAGTTTTGAATGCTGTTCCTTAGCTTTATCGTTTAGTGAATAGGGAAAATTTCTTAAGAAAAACGGTGACAAATTTATCCCAAGTTGAGATGGAATTTGTCGGTAAGCTATACAGCTATTTTTTAGCTTTATCCTTAAGAGAAAATGGAATAAGTCTAAGCTTAATAACATCTTCGGTTAATTCTCTCATTTTAATCATAATACATACTTCCTCAAATTCTGAAATAAAAATATATGCATCTTCTGTTTCATTTTTAAGGAATTTGGGAAGCATGTTTATGTAATGCGGTCTAAGCTCGAAATTTGCTCCATTTGTTTCGAGGAGTCTTATGCACGAAGGAATTGCATTTATGGTGGGGTAACATATATCCTGAAGAACGGGTTGATTTGTCATTTCTTGGATTGGTTTAACACGGATTAAACAATGAGAATTATCCCTAACCCAAGTTTGCATACACCAAAACAACTACTTTTTATAATTTTTTTTAAGAAAGATCAAAAATTAGTTTTTTATGAGAAGAAAAAGATAAAGAAAAATTCTAACTAAAACAAATCAAATCAATCACTTTTTAATCATTCTAATTCTAGGGTTTAGCCTAACTCAACTAGACCAGCTCCTAACTAAAAACTCCTATAGTGAAAGATTAAAGTTTTACCCAGGTAGTTAGCCAGGTAAGGATAGTACTAGAGGGTGATCAGAGATCAATTAAGCACCTCGTTCCTTACGGAGCGCTTTACGCAACCCCTAAACCTTGCGTTAGACACTAACTAATCCGAGAAAACTTAAACCGGTTCACTTAAGAATTTCTTGTTTCTTATTAAGCTCGAGTCCTTAGGGGCTAACGTCTAATGAGTTTTAGGAGGCTTGGGTTTGTGAAGTGAAGAATTAATGATTTATGGGCTAAGGAAAGGGTGATGAAATCCCTTACCCTATCTTGATTAGGGGTTTTGCCCTTAAGAATGTTTTAAGTATGTGCCAAATCAAGTGCTACAATCACTTTGGTTAATTCCTACAAACTATATGAAATGCAACCCTAGAAATTAAAAGCGACTAAAAAGGATGGGAAATTTTTTTTTTAATTATGGTCAACAACAATCGAATGTGACAAGAGAGCTCTTGTTTGAATTTATTATCTTGTTAGTTAATGTCAAAGTGAAAGGTGAATTTTATTACGGTCAACAAAAATAATTTTTTTTAAATCCTAATTGTCTCTAATTGTGAAGCTAACTAAAAAGGGTGGAATTAAAAACGCTAGAAAGAAGAGTTACCTAAAATCAATTCTCCAAGTTCTTGATCTTCAATCCAATATTTTCAAGTTCCAAGCGGTTCCTTCATAAAAAACACACAAGTTAAAGAACCAAAATAATAAAATCCTATTTTAGCATCCATAACTGATAACCAATACTTTATTATATGTTATTATACATTAATCAACTTAACGTATGTCAAGAGTCTCAACCGTGTAAGTCAAAACAACATAAACTAAGTGTACGTACACATATCTTGGTGTGCGTATCAAAATCTGGCATTCTTCAACATTCCAGGTGTTAAACAACTCTTAAACATCAAAATGCAACAGTACAAGATCGAAAAACTCTCTCGAAATCAAAACAGTGTCAAACAAAACATGCACATGCCATCAAAGAGGTGGCCGGTCGATCGTACCTTTGTGTCGGTCGATCGCGATAGGTTTTAGGGGTTGCCTAGTCTTCTGCCTGGCACGCTGATGTGGCATAATTATGTACTAAAATTGCAAGTACATAATTGATCAAGTTATAGTATAAAAAGTTATCGATCCCACGAGGAAGGTGATTTTAAGAGATTATTAGAATTGGTTATTATGTTTTGTGCGTAACAAAAATAGGATTAAAGAATAAGTGTGAGAGTTATGATGAGTGAGAGTGATTGTTGTGAATATATGAAAGCAACAATAAATTGAATTTTAGAGGAGAGAAGAAAGAATCAAAGAATAAAATAAAAGCAAGAATAAAAAGAGAAAAATCAAGAAAATAAAAGATGGAGGATTCAATTAAAGATATGAGAAATCTAGAATTGAATCCACTAGCTAATCTCAATTATAAAATACAAACTATTCTCTTTTTATTAAGCATAGACTATCAAAGCATTTAAGAAAAGTATAACCTATCAAATTATCATCTAAGTCAAAATAAAAATCATGATAAGAACAACAACAAGATAGTAATCCTAGAATTCATAAGTATAACCTATCAAACCATTTAAGATAAACATAGATTATTAAATTCTTCTTCTATTAATTATTTCTCTAGTTGATTATCCTAAACATGATCATTTTAAGTGTAAGAGAATAATTTTCAAAACATACAGGAAATTAGACTAGCTTCATACAATTCTAAGATTCCTACAAGAATTAATTTCACATCTAATTAAGAAATAAAAACAAGAAAAAAAGAACTAATTACAAAAATAAAAAGAAAATAAATATCTAAACTATGAACAAGAAATAAATCTAACTACAAAGAATTAAAATCTAAACTATAAAATAAATTGCAAAAATTAAATGTAAGAAAATAAATCTCCTCTACAAATTAAAGTGTAAAAAGAAATAAAAAGACAAGAAAATATATCTATACTACAAGCATGAATGTAAATCTAACTAATAAGCAATAATAAAGAAATTACTAAAAAGAAATAAAAAAGAAAAATAAAAGAAAAGCAAACCTTCAAATTGCTCTTCATCTCCATCCTCATCATTCAACAAAGAGGAGAAAAGAAAAATTTAAAGTGGAGAATTTTTTTTATTAATTGTAACAAAAGTTACAAATTTGGAAGGCCTTCTCAATTAAGAGTAACCCTCCTCTCTAAATGGAGTTACAAAATTTTTCACACTCTAACCCCTCACTCTCTACCCCTATTTATAGTAAACATTAATGAATGAGAGCCCTTGGATTCAAATCTTATCCAAAACCAACAAATTTCAGCCTTTGATCTATAACAGAATGCCGTAGCTATCGATACGGGCATCGATAAGTGTTATCGATGCGGGTATCAATAGGCACATCGATACGCTTATCGATGTGCCCATCGATGTGCTTATCAATGGCTGCTTCTCTCCTTTTTCAGCCTGTAGCTTCTTCTTGTGTTTGGTTTTTGGGCTTGGGCCTTTGGCATTTTGAGCTTTAATTCTTATTTTTAGCTTGGGCTTTTGGATAATTAGGCAATTGATTTTCCAATGGGCTTCTTTGCTTCATTTCTTCATTAAATCAAGGGCTTTTGATGAGAGATGTGATTTTTGGAATTATTCTTCATTAACCTACATTTAAAGATAAAAACAATTAATAATGACATATTTATTCATATAAAATAGATAATGAGGGTATAAAATTATAATAAAATGTGATTATCACACGCGGTCGACCGCCGCTAAGGCGCGGTCAACCGAACCCGATAAATACAGAATGTGTAGGTTTCTGCACTATCGTGTTTATGTTGTGGTTTTGTGATTTAAACCTATTTAAATCATAGAAAAACATACATAAAACATTATAAACTTCAAATCATCATCTCTGGGAATTATCAAACACCAATAACAAGATTAATTGCAAAAAGAAACATGCTTAAACCCTTAAACATGCATGAAACATCACTGTGATGGTTAAACTTATAAAATCTCAGTTAAACAACATGAAACATTAAAACATGATAAAATATAAAGATGAACAGAAGAAAAATTTATTTAAACATGTTCATCTTACTTAGGTTTCACAAACCTAGGGTTTAAGCATAATTAACTTACATGAAAACTCAACTAGTTCGTAAATCTAGGGTTTAAACATGATTAGAGCATGATTAACAAGATAAAAACTAAAATAATTTCAACCCTAGTGATCATGATCATGTTACTAACATAAACAGTAAGAAAACAAAATAGATCTAACATTGGTTTAAGATTTAACATCAAAAATCTCATTTTTTCACATTAGCTTGAGCTTAAACATGTAAAACATTGTTTTAAACATCTTAAATCATTTATTAACTAAGGGTGCAGGTTTGGGTGAAGATGATCTTGCCTTAATATCTTGTGCAAGCCTCTGAAAAAATAGCAAGTAATTCACGAGTGCAAACAACCCGTTCTCCCTTGCCACACGTTGATGATATCGCCCTCGTGTTGGTATTTTGCTTCACAAAGCTCTAAAAATTCATAAGAAAAAGATCTAGAGTTTTTGATGAGAGAGGGTGGCTGTTAGGCTTCAGAGATATGATAAAAGAGAGGAATTTTCATGAAAAACACATGTATTTATAGAGGTAAATCCGAAACAAACCCGTTTGACTCGAACCAGGAAACATAGTATGACTGGGAAAACCACCTTCGGTATTTTAGCTATAACTTTCTCATTCGACCTCAGCATTATGTGATTTAAGATTTGTTAGAAATCTGTTGAAGAGACCTACAAATTTGGTCTTTTGAGTTTTTCCATATTCCAACTGAATCATTGTGTAAAACACGTATACTATTAATTGGTCATTTTTCCAGATTTAAGGCTCGTGAATATAGTGCATGATTTCACTCCTATATTCACATATATATATTGAATTTATCTCAAATCAATTTTTAGCATATTCAAACATTAATAAATATTATTTATCACCATATAACACATTTAATATTATTTATCAACATATTTTCAAATTCACGGGGTTTTACATTCTTCCCCCCTTAAAAGAATTTTGTCACCGAAATTCCGTAATTATATCTTAGAGATTAATAATACCAAAAAAGCATGTTGAGAGGATAATCTAGATAAGGAAACCCTCACATACACATCTCGTACCATTAATCTCTAGATATAAAACATAGAAATATCTACACTTAACAATCTAGAATAAAAAATATTCCCACTTAATGCCTAACTAAGCGGAACTAGTACGTTGGGTGAAAAATCCAAATAAGAACCCCCCCCATAAATTTGCCATGTGTTTTGAATAATTAGGTGCTAAGTGTTAATACCCCATTCTAACGTTAAGCATAAATATGACCATATAGATAATCATGAACACCAAACAAAATTTAAACAATTTATCTACTCAAACAGGTGCGGGTAGTCGTGACACATACTCTCCTTTCGCTCTCAAGAAGCCTCCTCAGCTCCTTGCCGGTTCCATTGAACTTTAACCAAAGGTATCACTTTGTTTCTAAGCTTCTTGTCTTCTTTGGCAAGAATACAAATAGGAATCTCTATCGTAGTTAAATCATCACGAATCTCAAACTTTAGTGCATCTATCACCTTCTGCTGCTCCTGGTCGTGCAAATATTTCTTAAGCATCGAAACATGAAAAACATCATGTCTACTCGACATCGGTGCTGGAAGATCTATCCGATACAAAACGGCTCCAATACGCTCAACAATCCTGAATGGACCAATATACCCCGGGACAAGCTTTTCCCATTTACTAAAATGCTGAACTCCCTTCATTGATGATACTTTTAATAATACATAGTCCCCAAACCTGGAACTCTAACGGTCGTCGTCTCTAATCGGCGTAACTCTTCTGTCTACTCTGTGCTGTAAGAATGCGCTCCCAAATTTCTACTACCTTCTTCGTAGTCTATCTCACAGTTTGATACAAACAATAGGTTGTTCTCTGGTTCTGCCTAATAAATAGGCAATCTATAAGGCCTCCCATACCATGCTCCATACGGTGTCATGCTAAAAGTCGCTTGATAACTGTTGTTATAATCAAACTAAATCAAAAGAATATTGTCCTCCCGACTATCCTGAAAGTCAATAACACATGCTCACAATATGTCCTCTAATACTCGATTCACTTTTTCTATTTGTCCATCTGTCTGCGGTTGGAGAACACTAGAATACCACAACTGGCTACCGAACGAATCCTAGAAGCTCCTCCAAAAATGGCTCTTTAGATCCTTGTACATTTTTGTTTTGCCTGGATGCACTGTGTATCTGGTATGATGCGCCTCAACTTTCATGAAATATAAGCCAATACTCTCTGGGTCCGCATCAAAACACCTCCTAGACCTACTAACTATGCATCCGTGTAGACGATAAATGTTTTATCACTGCTTGGAATAAACATTACTGACGCTGTATTTAATTTTGCCTTTAGAGTCTCAAAGGCTTCCTAGCACTCCGTGCCCCAAACAAGCTGTACACCCTTATGCGTAAGACGTGTAAGTGGTGTCGTAATCTTCAAAAAGTCTTGGATGAACTTCTTGTAATAGCCGGCCAAACTTAAAAAAATATGAATCTCTTTAACTGTCTTTGGTGGATCACAATCAAGTACTGCTTTCACTTTAGCTGGATCCACTATAATGCCCTCTTTACTAATAACATGGCCGAAAATATGACCTTAGATAGCCAAAAACTCGTATTTGCTAAACTTGGCGTATAACTGATACTCCCGCAGAGTCTGCAACCGAACAAAGATACTGCTCGTGCTCTACCTCTAATCTCGAACTGATAAGGATATCATCGATAAAACAACCACAAACTGGTCCAAACATGGACGGAAAACCCGGTTTACCAAACCCATGAATACCGCAGGTGCATTGGTCAGCCCAAATAGCATGACAAGAAACTCAAAAGACCTATATCGAGTCAGAAAGACAGTTGTAAAACCCCATATTTTTGTTAGAAGTATATGTGAATTATTGGTGATAGATAATTCTATTGTGGTAAATGAGTTAAGGTCATAGATATACTTGATAACAAGTTATCAAATATGTCTAAGTGTATTTTTATAGAGTTTTATGCATTGGTTTTGGCAAATTAGCAAAACATGCACGAATGTGGAAAACGTCGGCTTAGTCGACTCATGAGTCGACTTATGAGTCGACCTATGAGTCGACTTACAGGCAGATTTCCATATTTTTCAGTTACGGATTTGGGTGAGTTTTCTTTCGGGTTTTAAACGTATTATATATTTTTTCTTTTACCCAAAACCAACCCCAAACCCATCAGAATCCCAGAGAAACCCTAGCCACTCTCTCCCATCAAACCCTAGTTCGTTTTTGGTGATTTTTTGGGGATTTCGAAGGATTTCAGCGTGTTTTGGCGAGGTGCAGCGAAGGGAATCATCCTCTCTCGGATTCAGGAGTTGTTCTAGCATACCAGAGGCGAGTAACATCTTGCCCAGCCCTCACCCACTATTTGTATAGTTTTCTTTGAGATTTATTTTGAATTCATAAGCCTAAAACGTATTTTTGTGCATAAAGATAAATGCTTTATATTATGAGTTGCAAGATCTACATTTTTAGATTAATAAAAACTCACCAACGTTTTTGTAATGTAGATCCAGATCTAGAGTTAGTTTTAAACATGTGTTTCTTTGTGATTTCTTTGTTTTTAAACGTTTTTAAACATGGATAAATATGTTTAGGGTTTTAATGTAAGTTATTACAAGCAAATCTTTCATTTCTGTTGATACACATGTGTTAGAATCGAAAATATTTTGTTAGACATGATAAAGAAGAGCTTTAGATTTAAATTTTTCATATAAATCATCGTATGCAGAAAAAACAGGGAATTTTCTGCTCAGTCGACTAATGAGTCGACTTATCAGTCGATTTATGAGTCGATTGATGAGTCGACCAATGAGTCGACTGACGGGAAAATTTACAGCTTTGTGCTTTGTTCTGGTCGACCAATGAGCCAACCAATCCCAGTCGACTCATGAGTCGACTGATGAGGAATTTTCCAGTTTCCTCGGTTTGGATCTGTTTGGGTTGTTTCAGTTTAACTAAAACTATTTATGCTTGTTTATTGTTGTTGCGTGCTTTAATATGAACGAGGAGTCGCCTTAAATAATGGTATTAGAAATTATTGTTTAACCTGTATCTTTACATGTGAGATGACATGCAGACACGAGTTTAGGCTTACACACCGAAACACGTGAGAAATTAGGATATATGCATCTGTTCATATATTTAATCTAGTCCATGTGTTGGGTAATTATGATTGTAGTCCATGTGTTGGACATTTATCACATTCAGTCCATGTGTTGGACTTTTTTTATATGCAGTCCATGTGTTGAACATCCACTACATCTAGTTTTAGTCCATGTGTTGGACATCAGTTTAGACCTTCAGATTGACACCAATACTTGCATAGGCTGGGCATGACACTTATGTTAGTTACGACATGACACCGGATTTAAGTTCTGAGATGGGTTTGTCTTCTTCTATCATTGTTCCTGTAGTAGATTTTGGATTTGGTATTTAGGGATTTACAATTTGAGATGCAAGGTATATACATGAGGGTTTCCTTGTTTGGATTATTTCGCTCGACGTACCTATGCTCGTGTTGTAATTTCCTAAGTACTAAAACCCTCTTATCATTAGGGATCTACAATTTGAGCTACAAGGTATATACATGAGGGTTTCCTTGTTTGGATTATTTCGCTCGACGTACTTAAGCTCATGTTGTAAGTTCCTATATAGGATCG
>BQKN01035676.1:1928-14948 GCA_022839385.1 Asparagus kiusianus
TTTTACGGTAATAGGTTTTATCTCCCTATTCTGGATATACTTCCAGATGATCGTACAATGGTTAATAGGCACATCATCCCAACCCGAAAATACACACCGATCACCTTTGACTATTTGGTACAATCAAGGCCTCATTATGGGAAAACAACCAAATACTCCTAGTGTGGTATAACCGAGGTCTCATTACAGGATAAATAACCACACTGAGCATCCATAACTAATGAGAAACGCTTTATCATATGTTATTTCACTTTCAACAACTTAACGTGTGTTAAATATCTCGACAATGCATGTCAAATCATAACATACTAAGTGTACGTGCACAAATCTTGGTTTACGTATCAATATCTAGTATTCACTAACACCACAAATGTCAAACAGCTCATAAGTATCATAGTATAACTTAAAAAGATTGAGAAAACCCCTTGAAAACAAAAACATGAGTCAAAAACATGCACATGCTTCTGCCTGACAGGCGGTCGATCGCGATAAAGCAATGGTCGACCGTGCCACAGTTCAGAAGCTACCCAAGCTTCGGCCTGGCACGCGGTCGACCGCACATAAGTGGCGGTCGATCGGACCGCAAACAATAGCCTGCGCTGCTGGCTTTGTAATACTTGTGTTCGTGCGTGTTTTTCATGATCTAACTTGATTAATTCGTCATAATACTTGTATAGAACATTATAATCATCAGATTAATAGTTCAAGAAATTATTTCACATGTGAAACATGATTAATAGCATAAAAAATTATATTTAAACTCTTAAACATGCACGAAACATCTAAACGAAGAATAAATCATCAAAGCTCAGTTAAACGACGTTGTTAAATACTTTTAGGTCTTAAAACATCTCTGGAAATTCGTTCTTAATATTTTAAACACAAAAATATCTGGTCTTTATTCATATAATATAAAAGATTTGCTTTTATACTCAAACTAGTTGATTAGGCTTAATAAAATCACATTAAAACTCATTAAAAACGTTTAAGAACTTGGGAGTAGGGTTAGCAAAGATAAAACTCATCTGAGACTTGTTGAAAAACGTGAAAGATGTAATGCCAATGTAGATCTCCAAGCCAAAATCCAAAAATAACCCGGAATCCCGCTTTAAAAGCTTTTAATCTTCCTCAAATATTAAATTAGGGTTTGTAAAATTGTTTGGTGTCTGCTAAGGTTTCAAAAATATGAAAGAATACTAAAAATCTCGTGAACAATGTATATATATAACACAAAAATGAATATGGGTCTCAAATACCCGAAACCAAGTCAAAACAAGAAAAACAGATTTCAGGTTTCGCGGTCGACCGTAGTAGTTGACCGGACTGCGGTCGACCATGACGGTCGACTGGACTGGAGTTTTCCAGACTTTCTGGTTTTGGCCATTATGCATGTTTTGACTCGTTTCTTTCTCATTCATTGACTTGTTTACACGCAAAATACTTGGTATCATACTCATATACCATTTAATGATATTTATCATAATAAATATCCATTTATATTAATTAATCACATATTAATTCAATTTATTAATCATTAACTCAATTTTTGTAGGGTTTTACAGTTCATTGTTATTGGCTATAAATAAGGATAGAGAGTGCGTGGTTTGGGGATGGAAAATTTTGTAATAAATTCATTTAAAGAGGAGGCTACTCTTAATTGAGAAGAGTTTCCAAAATTATAAACTTTTTATTTATAATAAATAAAAAATTTCTACCGTTTAAATATTCTTTTCTTCTTCTATGTTGATAGAGATGAAGATGAAGATTTTCTTTCAAGGGTCCATCCTCTTGCAATATAAGATTTCATTGTTCTTTTCTATTTTCCTGTTTTAGAAATTCATGTTTCAGATTATTTTTTATATTGGCGGATTAGATTTAATTTTTATGTCTTGTAGCTTAGATTTACTTTCATGTTCTTTTATTTTGTTATTTATTTTTCATGATCTTTTATGATTTTTATGCATTTTCCCTTTGTAGTATAGATTCATTTTTATGCTTTTTTACTTTTGTTAGTTATATTTTCTTTATACTCAGTTTAGATCTTTATTTTCTTGTTCTTATTCTTACTTTTGTAGTAGTTTTTATTTTTATGCCTTTTCTTTTATCCCTTCTACCTAGATTTTATTTGTAGGCGTAAATTTTGATTTTCCGAAACGGGGATTTCGTTTGTATTGATAAGAATAACTTATTACAAACTAATGAATCAAAATTACAACAAAAGCGAAGGGTAGACCCTCCTTGTTTAACGTGAGGACTTTGGTAGCGATAGGACGCCTCCCTTGGTTCTCGCACCGAGTTTGCTTCCCTTGGACGATTCGATCGAAGTTGTGGTTGGAGCTTCAGTACACAGTAGAAGCTCCTGAGGTTGAGTTCGAGTCTACACAAGGCCAAACCAGTGCTCGTGCTTGTAGGGTGACTGCTTGGAGAGAGTTACCATGCAAGAGCTTGCAAAGAGCATAAGAGCCTCAAGTCTAAGAGTTCAGACGAGTCTCTTCAAATGAGGGAGCCTTTAGCAAATGAGCCAATGTTCAACCTTTGGAAGATTAGCCAGCCAAGCAAGCAACAGCCAATCAACCCTTTCACATTGGCTGAAAGTGACTTTAAACAGGCAAGGGATGGCATGAGTCATCCCTTGATTTGTGGGATTTGACCACTAATAGGGGTGAGGGAGCCAACCACCCTAGCTGTGGGATGTGACCACTTAGGGGGTCCTGTCAGCCGCCCTATTCTTGCTAGATGAGGAGCATCATACTTTCTCCCTTGATTCGTAGGATTTGACCACTGATGTGACTGTTCCCATACTCCAAGTGGGCAGGTGACAATGCTGACGGGTTCCTAGTTGTTAGGCGAGCTTAGTCCGTGCAGGCAAGGTGCAGGCTGTTAGGAGAGCTTGGTCTTAAGGCGAGCTCGAACCTTCATGCTGGCGAGTCAGCCAAACAGGCGAGCATCGAGCTGTCAGGCGAGCTAGGCCTTTAGGCGAGCTTGGTTCAATGTGCAGGCATGCTTGTGTAGACGAAGCTATGCAGGCGAGCTGTGCAAGCGAAGCTCATTCAGGCGAGCTTCAATGCTGTTAGGTGAGCTCTATCCTTGTAGACAGACTTCCTTGCAGGCGAGCTTCAGCCTTTACAGGCAAGCTTCAGCCTTTAGGCGCGCTACTGAACAAGCTTCGAAGAATAGGCCGTAACTTTCAAACCGTAAGTCGGAATTGGACGAATTATATATGAAAATCGACTATCTCGACGAGAGGTAGCTGACCAAACCCACCCCATAGGGTTCAGTTTGCTCCTGCTTGTTTCATCAAATTCCTTCCGGTTTGAGAGATATCAGCGTTTTTTCCCTTTTTGCTATTTCGAGCGAGGTTTTAGCAGTTTTGTTCTGAACTTCTCTAATAAGGATTAAAGGCAATTTTTATTGCCTACATTATTTTATTGTTTTTATTTTCTAAAATGTGAAACTAAATCTTGTAGTAATTATAGGATTATATGAAACTAGTTTGATTTCTTTTTATGATTTATAGATTTCTCTCTTGTGCTCAAAATGATCAACTAGAAAACTAATTGATAGAAGAAGAATTTGATAATATATGCTTATCTTGAGTGGTTTGATAGATTATGCTTATGCATTTTAAAATTACTTAGTGCTTCTTCTTTTCATGAATGTTAATTTTACTTAGATGATAATTTGATCGGTTATGCTATCTTTAAGTGGTTTAAGTGAAAACCATTGCTGCTATCTCCAAACCATATATGGGATAATTTTGCTCATGAGTCCTTAATTATCTTAAAATACAAATCTTTCCTCTCTGGGTCTGTGTCAAAACACCTCTAGGACCTGATGCATTCACATACGTGTAAACAATCAAAATTTTTATCACTAGTCGGAATAACCATCACTAGTGCTGTAATCAATTTAACCTTCAAATAAACTGTACACCATTCTTCGTATAGCATGTAAATGATGTCGAAGTCTTCGAAAAATCTTGAAGTATCTTTCTATAATAGCCGGTCCAAAACTAAGAAGTTATGAATCTCTGAAACGATCCACAACTTAGCTGGATTTTACTACGATGCCCTCTCGACTGATAACATGTTCCAAAATTCAGATGTCAGATAACTAGAATTCATACATGCTAAAAATTAGCGTATAGCTGGTGCTCCCGTAATGTCTGTAATGCTAACCTCAAATGTTGTTCTTGCTCGGCCTCCGATCTCGAATAGATAGGAATATTATTAACGAATACTATAACGAATTGGTCCAAGTATGGACGAAAAACCTAATTCATCAATCCTATAAATACCGTGGGTGCAACGGTCAGTCCAAATGACATGACAAGAAACTCAAAAGACTCATATCGAGTCAGAAAGGCAGTCTTGCGGATATCCATCTCCCGAATCCGCAACAATTGATAACTAGAACGAAGATTAATCTTCGAGAAACTACGCCCAACCGCGCTCTACCGATCAACCAAATCATAAATCCTCTATAGTATATATCTAACTATATCTAAAGCTTCTTCATCTTAACAAGTGTTATACGATAAGGTGCTAGGGGTATTGGTGTGGTACCTAGCTATAACTTAATGTAAAACTCGACCTCTTTCACTAGAAGTAAACCTGGTATGTCTAACAAGACATCATAATACTCTGAGACCACTCATGTCTTACTCAAATCTGCACCCCGATCCCATATGATCACCTCCTCACGTATGCTAGAAACAACTCTGCATTCTAATTACCCTATGGGGTTGCTACAAACCATACAAATCTATCGAATACTCACAAAATGACTGTCTTCACCAATAGTCGATACTAACGTGGTAGGAAAATAATCAATCCATACTAAAACATCACATCAAGCTCGGGTATGTATGCAAAATGGATTAACAAACTTTGAACTCATCTAAGCTAATAATGCATCTCTTACAAATGCTCTCTAAGAGGGATGCCTCTCCCAAAGGAAAGAAGACTGAAAAGGATCGTCTAGAGAATGTGTAACTAACCAAAGGCTATCCATGATAGCATATTGTGAAGTTCCCAAAAGATATGAATTTGGAAGGAGTTCATCGAGAACATACCTTCCACTACGATTTTGTTCATATCAAGATCATTTAGTATATTTCAAAAACTTGATTGATCATTATGTTCTGGTGCACAGTGGGTTCTGCAGCATGTGAATCTCTTTGACTCGGAGGTAGCTCCTGATTTGCATGTATCTGATCTTCAATTCTCGAAGCTGACAGAGGTGATTTGATTCTCTATTGTTGGCCATGCCAGCAATTCTGTGACTTATGATTCTGGTCTCTTTCCTTCTATCCTCCTACTGGTGCATCATGATAATCTCTCGCTCTATGTCCAATCTTGTGGCATTTATAACACGCACCCTGCATTTTACGCTGTTTCCATGCTCTTGGTACCTTTTGTGATTTCTGTCCCTTGTGTTGCTAGCCTCTCATTGATTCACCATGACACTGTGGCTCTATGACCGAATTTGTTATAGTTATAAAAAAATCCAATAAATCTGTGCTGCTTTGAAGTTGCCTGATCCGATTGTTCCCTTAGACCGATATTATTCAATTGCTTATAATTATCTAACTGAGGTCCTTTTGGTCCTATGAATGTCCACTTTTTCTTGCCCTTGTCTCTAGTTTCTCCTGTTTTAGGGCTCTCTTCCTTAGAGAGTATCTATAGGAGATGTTTCGTCAGTTTAGATAAGTCTGAGTCCGTAGTCGATTTAATCATCGTACGAATATCCGATGTTTGATGTTATTTTTGGTATGGATTGGTTATTATCCTACCACATTAGCATAGACTATTTTGCAAAGACAGTCAGCTTGTGAGCATTCAATGGGTTTGTATAGATAGTAGCAACCTCAAAGGGTAACCAGAATGCAGAGTCATTTCTAGCATACGTCGAGGTAGTGATAATACGGGATCGTGGTGCAGATTTGAGTGAGACCGGAGTAGTCTCAGAGTATCAAGATGTCTTTTAGGACATACCAAGATTTCCTATATTGAGTTGCAGTAGGCACCGTACCGATATTCCGAACACCCTATCGTATGGCACCCGCTAAGATGAGGGAGCTACAGACTTAGCTAGATGAGTTGTTAACTCATAGTTTTATTTGTCAGAGTTATTTTCATAGGAACACCGGTCCTCTTCGTAGAGTAGAAGGACGGTAGCATGCAATTATGTATAGATTATCGTGAGTTGAACAAGGTTACTTCCTGGATCAGATATCCACTATCGAGAATTTATGACTTGTTCGACTAGCTGCGAGGAGCGCAACATTTCTCTAAGATTGATCTTCGTTCTGGTTATTTTTAGTTGCGAGTGTAGGGAATGGATATTCCCAAAACTGTCTTTCTGACTCGATATGGATCTTTTGAGCTCTTGTCATGCCATTTGGGCTGGCCAATGCACCTACATTATTCATGGGTTTGGTGAACTGGGTTTTCCGTCCATGTTTGGACTAGTTTGTAGTTGCTTTATCGACGACATCCTTATCCATTTGAGATTCGAGGTAGAGCACGTACAACATCTTCGTTTGGCATTCCAGACTTTGCGGAAGCATCTGTTCCGAGGTTAGGTTTTTGGCCATATTATCAGCAAGGAGGGCATTGTAGTGGATCCAGTTAAAGTGAAAGCAGTACTTGATTGGGACCCACCAAAGATAGTTATAGATATTCGTAATTTTTTTAGGTTTAGTCGGCTATTACAGAAGTTCATTCAAGACTTCTTGAAGATTGCAACACCACTTACACGCCTTACGCATAAGGGTAAAGTTTGATTGGGGGCACGAAGTGCCAGGAAGCTTTTGAGACTCTAAAGGCAAAATTGGATACATGGCCAGTAATTGTTATTCCAAGCAGTGATAAAACATTTGTCGTCTACACGGATACATAGTTAGCAGGTCTAGAAGGTGTTGTGATGCAAACCCAGAGAGTTGTGGCCTATATTTTGAGGTAGTTGAGAACTCATGAGCAAAATTATCCCACGCAGGATTTGGATCTAACAGCAGTGGTTTTGGCACTAAAGGCGTGAAGGCATTATTTGTATGAAGTATAGTTTGAGTTATTCACAGATCACTAGAGCTTAATATATCTCTTCTCATAGAAAGAACTCAACCAGATGCAGTAACGATGAGTAGAGTTTATTAAGGATTACTAGTTCGCTATACAGTACTATCCGGGAAAGGCGAACATGATAGCAGATGTGTTGAGCAGGAAGCAACGTCGCGGGCTTGAAGCTTTGAAGTGTTCATTACATCGAGATTTTTATACCCTCAGGCACTATGATTTTAGGCTAGAGATTAGGGGAGCAGTGCTTTCTTAGGAGCTTTATCAGTATAGCCATCTTGGAGCGATAGAGTGATCGGAGCTCATCTAGGGACTCTTGGATTCAAACCTATAAGGGAGAGATTTCTAAGGAGCCTAAGGCTGATTGGACTATTAGAGCAGATGGAGGCCTTCGGATAAAGGGTCGATTAGTTATGCCGAACAATCCATAGTTGAAGAGAGATCTATTTAGTGAGGCGCATCGTAGCAGGTATAAAGTTCATCCGGGCATGACGAAAAATGTATAAAGACCTGAAGAGGCATTTCTGGTGGAGTAGCATGCGTAGAGAGATTGTAGAGTATGTGGCTAAGTGTTTTACCTGCCAGCAAGTTAAGGCAGAACATTAGAGACCTGCAGGGACCCTACAGTCTTTACCCATTCCCGAGTGGAAGCGGGCAGATATTTCCATAGATTTTATTGTAGGGTTGCCAAAATAAAGAAAGAAAATGATTCTATTAGGGTGATAGTAGACTGCTTGACGAAGTCGGCACATTTCTTACCTGTGAGGATGACTTATACGGCGAATACATATGTGAGGATTTTCATCCGAGAGATCGTTTGATTGCATGGAGTCCCAAAGATGATCGTATCAGATCAAGGCTCAATCTTCACATCTCATTTCTGGAGGAGTTTTTAGGATGCTTTTGGCAGTCAGTTGTCATTTAATAGTATTTTCCACCCCAGACCGATGGTCAGACAGAGAGAGTGAATCAGGTGTTAGAGGATATGCTGCGAGCATATGTGATAGATTTTTAGGGTAGCTGGGAGGACCACATCCCATTGATTCAATTTGCATATAATAATAGTTATCAAGCTACTATTAGGATGGTAGCATATGAAGCATTATATAGGAGCCCTTGCAGATTACCTATATGTTGGGCAGACCTAGATGATAGCCTATTGCTTGGGCCGAAGCTAATTAGGCAGACCACAGAGAAGGTGACATCGATTAGAGAGTACGTTCTTACTGCACAGAGTCGGCAAAAGAGTTATGAAGATCAGTGGAGATGACCACTGGAGTTCCAGGTCGGAGACTTAGTTATGTTGTCAGTATCAGCGATGA
Organism: Asparagus kiusianus; assembly: GCA_022839385.1. Classification (NCBI taxonomy): domain Eukaryota; kingdom Viridiplantae; phylum Streptophyta; class Magnoliopsida; order Asparagales; family Asparagaceae; genus Asparagus; species Asparagus kiusianus. Next base: position 10,327 of record BQKN01035676.1, read on the forward strand.
AGGGTGTTCAGCGATTTGGTAGACGGGGAAAGCTTGATCGAGATATGTTGGTCCCTTCATGATTATTGAGCGTATTAGAGCTGTTTCCTAAAAATTGAAGCTTCCAGCATCGATGTCGAGTGTACACGATGTCTTTTATATTTTGATGCTCAAGAAGCATTTGCGTGATGAGGGGCAATAGAGGGTGATTGATGCACCAGAGATCGAGATCCAGGATGATTTGACTACTGTAGAGATTCCGGTATGCATTCTTGCTAGAGAGAATAAAAAGCTTAGAAATAAAATTATTCCATTAGTGAAAGTTCAATGGAGCTGGTATGGAGCCGAAGAGATTTCTTTGGAGTGCGGGGAGGATGTACGTCGTGACTACCCACACCTGTTTTAGTAGGTAAGATGTTGATATTTATATGTGCTTATATACATTGGTAGTTATGGTTATATATGTTGGTTTGTCATATTTATATTTAACGCTAGAATGGGTCACTTAACACTTAGCTCTTAATCATTCGGAACATATGTATATATGGGGGGGGTTCATTGTTTGGATTTTTCGCCCAACGTACTAGTTTCGTTTAATTAGGGGTTAAGTGAGAGTGGACGCATTTTAGTTTTTTAAGTTTAAAGGTTGCTTATGTTTTGAATCTAAGGATTAATGGTACGAGATGTGTACGTGAAGGCTTCCTTGTCTGGATTATCTCCTCTTAGTGCTTTTCTCATGTTATTAAGCTCTAAGATACAATTGCGGAATTTCTGGGGCGAAATTCTTTTAAGGGGGGAAGAATGTAAAACCCTCGTAAATGTGAAAATTTTCATGATAAATAACAATAAATATGTTATATGGTGAAAAGAACATATTTTAATATTTGAGTATGATAAGAATTGATTTGAGATTAATTCAATGTATCTTTGTGAATATATTAGTGCAAATACACAAAACATATACGAAGAGAAATCTGGGAAAAATGACTAGTTAAGAGTTTCTATGTTTTACACAATAATACAGTTAGAATCTGGAAAATCTCAAAAGACAAAAGTTGCATATCTCTTCAATAACTTTCCAACAAATCTCAAATCACCTCATTCTGAGGTCGGATGAGAAAATACCAAAGGTAACTTTCCCAGTCAGACTAGGTTTCCTGGTACGGGTCAAACGTGTTTGTTTCGGGTTTGCCTCTATAAATACCTATATTTTTCATGAAAATTCCTCTTTTTAATCATATCTCTATACCCTAGCATCTACCATCTCTTCTCAAAAATCCTAGATTTTTTTCTTATGAATTTTGAGAGCTTTATGAAGCACAATACTAACACGAGGGCGAGATCATCAACGTGTGGCAAGGGAGAACGGGTTATTTGCAATTGTGGATTGCTTGTTGTTTGCTTCAAAGACTTGACACATGATTTTAAGGCAATATCATCTTCACCCAAACTTGCACCCTTAGTTAATAAATGATTTAAGATGTTTAAATCAATGTTTTACATGTTTAAGCTTAAGCCGATGTGAAAAGATGAAACTTTTTTCTTGTTGTTTATGTTAGTAACATGATCATGATTATTAGAGTTGTTTTAATTTTTTTAACTTGTTAATCATATTCTAATCATGTTTAAACTATAATTTGATGTTTAATTGAGATTACATGTTGATTAAAGATGCTTATAACCTAGGTTTGTGAAACATAAAAAATATGAGCAAATTTAAATCAAATTATATCTGATTTATGAGTTTCTACAAGAAAGCATATGTTAAACATGTTAAGAAATAATGTTCTACTCGAGGAATTTTGTAATTAGGTTGTTAAACCCTAATTGGATTAACCCAAGAGTTTGAATCACGTTCAAGATAATTTTTGTAAGTAATTATCAAAGCTTAAGCGTTGTTATATGTTTCATGATAAGAAAGTTTTGTTTTTGAATAAGTTATGATATCGTAAATCAACAAAACCTAAAAACTGGAGAAAGCATATTTTTTCTCTGGTCAGTCGACCAGCGCTCTAGGGGCAATTGACCAGCAAATATCTCTTTGTGCACATTCCTGGTTCGGTCGACCGGCGCCTTTAGGGCGGTCGACCGGTCTGCCTCTTTTGAGTTTCCTGAGTGTTGTTTGCTTGCATTTTAGATGCGATCGCGAGGTGTGAGCCGCATGATAATACACGTACAGCCTTGAGTACACATGTATAGTGTCGTAGCACACATATGAGTATCCTGAAGGGAATTATTACAAGTGTTGTCTGATTAGTGTCACACCCCGCTGCCCAAAATACCCGGGAATCAGAACGTGAACAAGCCTGCGACATATTAGATTGAGAAGAAATATACACTATTATTTTTTTTCTTTTCTTTTCTTCTCAATCTAATACGCTAAGCATCTGGAAATAAATACAATGCGAAGTCACAGGTCCCCAATCACAATCAGCAAGAATATAATAGACAAACTCAGAATAAAAATATCATATCACAAATGGGATAACATCCGAGATATAATATTCGGGTCAACATACCCTTATACAAAACTGAACAAATGAATACTGAAGAGATACAAAAATACATCGATCAATGGAAAAAGAAAGAACTACAAAAATAAATTGGAACCATCAAAGAATAAGCTTCGACTCCTTCTTCTGCTCCGTCTACAAGACACTCCTGCTGAGAATCCTCTGGCTCCTGCTGAACCTGTTCTTCCTCTAAGTCTGACGTACACCAGAGAAAACAGGTGTACGTCAGCGTGTATGGCACACGGCAAGACCCCACAAAAGAAAAGAAAGCGAACGAAAACCCAATGCGGAAAGCGATACGATAACAGAAATAACAAAAGAACATACAACTGAAATCCACAAATCAACATGAAAACACTACTAAATCATGATAACATAAAGCATCCAAAATCGACCAGGTAACGAGATCATGTAGCTAGCAATCAGTCTAATCATCCAAGTAACAGGGCATACACTAGATGTAATTAATACCTAAAAATCTACAACATGAGACGTAGTACGTCGAGCGAAATAATCCAAACAAGAAAACCCTCATGTATATACCATATGTCTCAAATTGTAGATAATTAAAAATTAATCCTGATCTAGGTATGAAAAGAACAACACTGGTCTACATCTTAACAAAACTAACAAAGTCCACCATAAAGCACACAAGCATATTATTCTTGTTTTACATGTTATTTGAATTGGGGAAGAATATTTTGATGTATATAATCGGGTCCCCGTAAACCTGTCTGGGGGCCGCCTTCAAGTCAAGTATTGGCCATCTGGCACATATATATAACACTCACGATATCACGATAACAGGAAAGCGCTGTGCCCGTTTATATACATGCTATATTCTCCGTCCAATTCCCCTTTATAACCCCATGTTTGTCATGTTAATTACGCAACTGTACATGAAATATCGTGCATTAGCCACAGAGTTACCGTGGAACGACTTCTGTAAAAACTATGAAAATAACCGTGACCCATAACACGTCCGATCAAGAGTGCATCGTCTAGTCAATGCTATAATAATAATAGTCAAGGAAACCTCATATCGGAATATCAATATCGAGGAACTCGGGACTCTTCACATCGGGATATCGATGTCGAGCGAGTATAGCCATGCTTTGAAGCACGCTTATAATTCATACTTTTAACAGAAGTCGTCTTCATGTACAATCTCTCCTATTGGGTAACAACTAAATGATAAAACAACAAGCTTCCAAACAGCTATTCATGTCAAGCAATCCCACACAGGTAATAACATATCATAGACTAATCTAATTAATTAACTCATAACAGATCTAGAAATTGAATGACGAGTCACATAATAATTTATGATAAAACTAAGAATTAAAATGAAATAATCAAGGTTCGGGATCTTGCTGCTAATAAACATACGATAAATCTGAAATTTATAATAATTAAACAACCGGGGATAGGGATCTTGCCTCTTCGTCGAACGAATCGACACTGACGGCATGGGGATCTCGGCATGGCTACGAGGCTATCGTCAGCGGGAGGGGTCACCAGTAACGGGGAGAAGCGGAGCAGTGGATCTGAACGACACTGTTGTAGGGGATGGCAACGATGGTGGTTGAGGCTGACGGGGAAGCTCGATGACGGGGGTTGTGATGATGGCTGGAGGTGACGCGAGTCTGAGGGCGTTGTTGGCGGCTGCTGGTGGTCGGGGAGTTCACCGGAGTCGAGGAGCGACACGACGAGTGGCTGGGCGTTGGGTCTGATCGAGGTTGAAGGAGGCGGGGGTCGGCAAGGAGCACAGTCGGAGCTGAGCAGGCGGCTCGGGGAAACTGGTGGCGAACGATGCGGTTGGACACGTGGAGGTGCGGGCTTCAACGGCGTTCGTCGGAGGATAGGCGATGGGCTCAGGTCAGAGATGGGGAGATGGCAGTAGTCGGCGGTGGTGTTCGAGCTCGAGGCGGGCGATGAGCGGATCCGACGTTCAGGGCGGCGGTGAACTTGGGTTCGAGTTCGGTGATGGCGGTTCGCCGGCGGTGCTGCAGCTAAGGGTGGCGGCGATGGGTTTTGAAAAAAGTACGAGAGGATAAAATAGATACAGGAGGCGGTGCGGGTCAACACGAGAGAGAGAGGGAGGGTTAATATATATATATATATATATAT
>BQKN01035679.1:200-29063 GCA_022839385.1 Asparagus kiusianus
GTGTGTGTGTGTGTGTGTGTGTGTGTGTGTGTGTGTGTGTGTGTGTGAGGAAAGGGGCTACAAAAGTCCGATAAAGAAAATGAAGCTAAATGGATCCAGCAATCTGACGAATCTCCTCAGCGAGCTTAGCTATGAATTCCTGGTTTTCTACCTCAACATCAGCCAAAGCATGTCTACGCAACTCCTCATCGAAATAGACGCTCATGTTGTTTACAACTTTTTCTAGCTGCTCCATTTGATCAATTTCAGCTTGAAGCAAGGGTTGATGTTGCATTTTTTTCGATGCTAATGTCTGCTTCATATCCGTCATGTCTGCCAATTCAGCTTTAGCCTCTGCCAATTGGGCCTGGAAAGCCTTGAGTTGAGCTTGAAGATGATCGACCTGATGTTGCTTTTAAAGTTCAGCATTTGTAACCTTTCTACCCTCACATGATTAATTCTCTTTAATCTTTTTAAACTCCTTAATTCGTTGCTTGGTCTCAAGCAATTGACGATCAAGTTCAAATAAGGAGTCATCCCTTTGCCGCATAGTTTGCATGTCATGTTCCTCAGCTAAAGGGTAAAGAGATCGAGACCGACGATCTTGCCATTGATTGAAAAGATCTTCAACCTTGGTCAGGTGCAACCAGTACGATAGTACTACAAGGTCGGAAGTCAAATTCTTCATCAAGTCCAAGAAAGGCATCAGCACCTCTTTAACCTCTACAAAATCCCCTTCATGGTCTAAAACCTGAGTGGAAGATTCTCTCAGAATGCTGAGAAAGTTCTCCGATATTTTTGATACGGTGAAGTTTCTCACCGAAAGTGGAGGACAAGTGTGTGTGCTGCTAGAGGACATCGTTGCATGAGGAACAGCAGAAGAAACCCTAGCTGCTGTGAAAACTGGCGGCGCATGGCACACGGTGGGAGCGTCAATAGTTGTAATAACCATTGCAGTAGTGGTAGGATCAACAATGACAATGGTACTTAGTACGACGCAGATCTCAGTTATCACAATGGAACTCGTAGACATAATGCCTGTACCCATGGCGGCTGTAGCTTCAGCTATGGTGGTTGGTGCAGATTCATTGCCCTTGGCTTCTTTAAGATCAACAATCGAATTATCAGCCACGCCTGCTTCCATAGCTGGACTCAGTGGCACCCTACTTTTAGTAGGATCATCAGAAGCTGGTCCCGCCTCGATACCCACATCAACAAAGGCAGTGGAGTCTGTGGAAACAACTAAATGCAACGAACAAAGTCGTTAGTATCTTAGAAATCCAGAAAAGTAAATGACTATATGCCTATCTTACCAGGATCAACAGAAGCATCTTGGATGTGAGTACTCGGCGCCGAACGTAGTCCAGAGCGGAGGCAAGCTAAAGGAATCTCATCCTCAAGCTCCGAATTTGTCTCAACATTGAGTGACTATATCAAAGGAGTCATAGGCGGAGAAATATTACGCCTTGGTCTTTTGGCGACGCGTTTAGACTTGCACATTCGCCCAATTTCCTTAGACTTCTCCTCCACTTATCTCGGGGCCTCTTCTTCTGCAGTTTGTTCTAAATAAGAAGTATCAGAGGGAAACAAGCCAAAGTTAAGACAAGTCAAAGTTGACATACCAGTGATCCCTTTGTCAGGATGTGGTTCCTCAAGAACTAGAGATTGTTGATGAGAATCTTCAGCAGTAGATCCATGTAGAGGAGGCTCACAAGGTTCACCCATAGGGGCAAAATCCTCAAATCCACCAAGATTTGCTCTATCTCTAAGAGCATCTCCAATATCGGAAGCAGCAGGCATGTGGCTCCCGTACTCGTTAACATGAGGAGATCTATGAGACACCCTCTCATTTAGAGCCGCGTCTATCTCTTCCTGAGTCTCATGAGGGCTAGGAGGAGTGGTTTCCTCTACCCCAGCACTCTCTTCAGCATGTAAGAACTCTTTGAGCCCTGGTATACGGCTTCGCCTAGAAGCATTTCTGGATCTATATCAGCGCCGGATGTAACGCAACCCCGAAGAATTTACGTTGAAGTTGGGAACCACTGTGTTTGCCATGCAATGCCACTTACAATAAGCAAGTGTAGTCCGAAGCTATGGATTTTGTGGTGGAAGCAAGAAATGAGCACTTGTGCCGCCGGCAATAGTCCAATACCAAGCTCTGTTCCTAATGATTAAGCTACAACCCTTAGATATCAGTTGAGTATTGGGATTACCAACGTACAACTGAGTGTAGCCGAATTGGCGAGCGAAGCGACAAGGCAAGTAGGGTTCCAACATGCATACTGGGCCAAAACGATAAATATGATACTCGGGACGAATGGTCATAAGCCATATAAAGCAGCCAAGTGATAGAGAAAAATAACCCCGACCATTTGATGCATCTACGATGGCCTGTCCATAGCTAGTTCTGAGGAAATGAGGGAAACAACGATTGAATTCTCATCTCTTGTGGTCGCGAAGAATACGCCGTACCAAGGCCAAGTAATGGTGCTCCCAGTCTAAATTCTCCAACCTCTGAATGAAGGGAATGACTTTACCTCTGTATGAGCAGAAGGCGTACCCATAAGAGTTGGACAATGTAGGACAACCCAAGCCATGAAATAAGTGTAGGGCAGCCCAACCTTTGGGTTCTCGTTACCTCGACAAAATTGGTAACATAAACTCCGCAACCCATAATGAATGCAGGCGATCATGGCAGGAAGAAGGGCATAAGAACGATCGTGCACTAAACATACGACAGGAAACACCACTTCTATTAGTAGCAAGTCAAAGTTTCCAGAAACGACGACGACTTGATGAAGCCACAACATGAGATATCCTGCTAGCAATGCCTTAGAAGAGATAGGCTCCTTACCTTGAAAGAAGTAACTCTCAAAGGTGGTACCAACAGGGTAACATTGTTCATCTGATTCCGATACCCGATGCATGGGCGGATAAGTAAGTACTCGTCTCGACAATTCACTCGCGTCGCAAGGACCCAAGGGAACTACGGGGTTATTTTTATGCTCCAAGTTCTTAAAGAGATATCGGACCCAGATGTTATAGCTAAGGAGTCTTTCACCCCTCTTATTGAGCCGTCCCTCCATGTTCATAAAAATATGGTAATGACACATTACTTCCTAAAAAGGTCTCTACTACTTGGGGTTGTTCCTTCTCTAAAGCAACTAACTCTCGTTGAACTGGGATATAATCCTCATACGGATAGTTCCCGTTCGGCAGCCCAGAGACTTCTTCCATCTCATGAAGAGCAATCCCTATCTCTCCATCAGGAGTAAAGAAAGTACGGGTTGTAGGATTATACAATTCCAAAATACCAAAGAGCTGGTGGGAGTTATTGATCAACCCGAATTATGCCATCCAGATGGGCGCATAAAGACCAAACTTTTGCGGGTCTTCTTTGTTCTCCCGGAAAATGTATTCGGTGATACGAGGTCACCATTGTGTAGGACTCCAATGAGACCAGCCTGGAGTTCTAAAGTCCTTAGCAGGGAATTGACCGTTTCTCCTAAAGAACGCACGATCAAAAATGTTAGCCTCTTCAGCAGTCTCACCAATCGGGAGTTCTTTTTGAAAAAGCCTAGGGTGCAATCCGGTGATATAATGTCCACCACTATCTATCTTGGCACCACTACGAGAAAAGTGGCCACATATGACCCCATCTTGTATTGGGGTTAAATCTCAGTCCATTCTCCTCGAAGCAGAGACAATCTTCAAAGCAGTAAGAGAGACGTCATGCTCCATCCGAGGCAAGAACAAGTTTCACTCATTTATAGTTCTAATCCATTCATAAGTCCCGATATCCAACAAGTCAGGATCCTCTGAAGAGTCTCCGACTAAGAGAACAGACTTCACAATAGGTTTACGATTGATAGACTCTAAGGGAGCATCAGTGATCATATGCCTAAATATGGAAACTGAAGGGTCAGAAAGAAGATCCACTTCTGTTAGCCCCTATTCTCCGAACAGAGGAATACTCTCATGAGCAGAATAATGAGGATGAATGGCAATCGTCTGAGTACCATCCGCTCCGAGATCGCCACGTTGAGGAAGTGGAATAGAAGGATATATGACTGCACAAAAAGACAAACAAGATTAGTCTCGAGCAGCAGTCACAGCCAAATAATACGAAGGTCATTCTGATAATGAATGTAGAAATTCGTTCAAATAATGAACCTCAATAGGGATAACGAGGTTCATCAGTTCAGCGAGGTTCGTTGGAGAACATGAAGTTCATCATCTAAAGACAAAATTCGCCAATCCAACGAACGTAGTCGATGAAAAGATGAAGCTCATCATAAAAACAAATTTTGTTTAACAATCCTAGAGCATGACCCTCGTCAGGATAGCCAACAATGTTGGACATGTGAAGTTCAACTTGCGGATAAGGCTCATCGAAAGACGAAACGAGTCATAGAGACGAGAATCATCGATGACGAGCCTCGTCCAACCAAAAAGACGTCATCTTTATGATGAGTCCGGAAGAAACTGTTCATCTTCCTCAAGAAACCCAAGTCTAAAATAGACAAGGTTGACATCCCTCAGAACACAAATCACGCGTTTAAGATTTATTACCTGAAAAGGTGGGTAGAACACCAGGTTCATGCGAAGAGCCAGCAACCTTCTTGCCCTTGCTCTTGCTTCGGTCTACAACGGTCTTAGGGGCCATTGATTTCGCTTGAAGGGCTTGTGAAGAAAGAAAGATCAGAATTTTGAGAAGAGAAGGAGTTCAGATAACCCAAACGACGAAGAGAGAAGAAAGAACTTCTCATATGATGATACCCTATTTATAGGGGCAGGAAAAGGGTCGAATCAAGGGTCGTGATCTTCAATTAAGGTCGTTTGACGAGATCTCTCCCCAACAAGATCTACGAACGGAATTCACGAGGATTTCCAATCACCAGCTGGCAACCATTCGCTAGGTCTGGGAAAGGTGCATAGCAGTGGTGTTGACGAAGCTGTGAGGGGTTATTTGTCAGACGTTGGTTATTCTGACAAGGCTTGTATAAAGGGACAGACTCCAAAACGAACCACAAAGTAACTTTCGCAAACACGAGGTTCGTGAAAAAACCAGGTTCGTGAAATAAACTCCTCAGGTTCAAGATACCTATTCAAAGTATTGCAGACTACATACAACCCGATTCAAGTTTGAAAACTTTAAAGGGGGTTTTGTAGGCATTAAAAAATACCAAAATTCAAAAGGTGAAAAGAAGGGTCAGGGAAACAAACCCCTTTTCAATCAGAAACGAGGTTCATTGTTTAGAAAAGATCAACCTCGAGAATGAGAGTCGCCATGTAGCGGAACTCAACATTGAAAGATAAAGTTCATTATTGAATGAAACGGACCTATGAGACTCGGAGCTCGTCATTGGATATGAGGTTCGAGGTTCACTAGTGGATATGGAATTTGAAGCTCGTCATTGGATACGAGGTTCGAGGTTCACTAGTGGATACAGGGTTTGAAGCTCGTCGTTGGACACGAGTTGAACTCTAGCTGTCAAAGATGAAGCTCGTCATTAGAAACGAGGTTCGAAGCTCGTCATTGGATACGAGGTTCAGAGTTCATCATTGGAGTTGAAGTTCGTCAATGAAAACAAAGCTTATCATTAGACTTAAAGCTCGTCAGTGAAGATGAAGCTCATTATTAAAGAAGCTCACGAGGCTCGCCACGCAACGAGGCTCGACATCAAAGACGATGCTCACCATGTAGCGAGGCTCAACATCAAAGACAAGGCTCGCCACGCAGTGAGGCTCGACATCAAGGACGAGGTTTGCCAACGTAGTAAAGTTCGTCACCCACATTAAATCAGGCTGTAACGGCCACGAAGACTCAGTCAGCCACGTGGGCTAGATTCAAGAAGTCAGTTACACCACGACTTTATAATTTCAATACATCAGTTACGCCTACGACTCCACTATTGTAGCACGTCGGTTACGTGCTCAAAAACCTATAAGTAGCCATCGGTTGCTACAGAAATAGGGGTTGGATTTTAATTGGAGATTTTCAAGCTTGGACTTAGAGAAGAATCAGAGATCAAAGTTTCTACACGTTGATCCGGAGTACGAACCTCGATTCCAACCGGTTAACAAAGGTCAGAAGCTCTTGCGATCTTAATCTGATCATCAACGAGAGGCAAGCTCGACTCAAGCATTGGGGAAAACATCCTTTCGCCACCTAAAACTCATCTTAAACAAATGAGAAGCTGAATTAATCTTCTCTTCCTCTGTAATCGAGAGAGTGTGTGAGTGATTGTAAGGGTTTCGTACCAAGTGATCGAACCCATTTCTTAAAACAAGAAAATCAATCCCAACATTAATTTTTCGACCCTACAGAGTCGTATATTGACGAGGTCACATGCGACGTTGTTCCGTTAGATGTTTGCCAAGTAATACTAGGCAATCCTTATTTATGGGATAGGTTTGCGGTCTATGATAGGCAAGTCCAGAAGTATACGTTTACCAAAGATGGCGAGCAATTTATCTTTTGTTCGGCATCTCTTCCACAGGAGATGAGTTTGGTGACAATGACTCAAGCGAAGAGGCTAGTGAATGCGAGCAAGAGGTTTGTATTGTTTATCATTAGGCCTTATGAGGAGCAGTTGAGTAGGGTGTGCTTGACTACCTTGAGCAAATTTTAAGAGGGAGATCTTGACAGGTTGAAGGCCAAGTACGTGGACTTATTTTCGAAGATCACGGGACTACCATCACGACGGGGTGTGGAGCATGAGATTATGTTGACGGGCGAGGGTTCTGATAATCATATTTTATTATAATTTTATATCCTCATTATCTATTTTATATGAATAAATATGACACTAATAATTGTTTTTATCTTTAAATGCAGGTTAATGAAGAATAAATCCCAAAAATCCCATCTCTCAACAAAGACGCTTGAGTAAATGAAGAAATAAAACAAAAGAGAAATCAAGAAGCCCATTGGAAAATCCAATTGCCAAATTATCCAAAAGCTCAAGCTAAAAAGAAGAATTAAAGCTCCAAAAGCCCAAAGACTAAGCCCACAAGACAATAGAAGAAAGGATCTGCGGACAACAAAAGGAGAGCACCACGCATCGATGGGCACATCGATGGGTGCATCGATGTGCTTATCGATGCGCTTATCGATAAGCTTATCGATACCCTTATCGATAGCTCTGGCAGTTTGTTACGAATCAAAGGCTGAAATTTGTTATTTTTGGATAAGATTTCAATCCAGTGGCTCTCATTCACTGATGTATACTATAAATAGGGGTAGAGAGTGAGGGGTTAGAGGTGTGAAAATTTTTATAACTCCATTTGGAGAGGAGGGCCACTTAATTAAGAAGGCCTTCCAAATTTATAACTTTTGTTACAATTAATAAAATATTTTTTTATCATTTTAAATATTTCTTCTCTTTGTTGGATGATAAAGATGGAGATGAAGAATTATTTGGAGGTTTGTATTTCTTTTATTTTTCTCTTTTATTTTTTTATTGCTTATTAGTTTAGATTTATTTCTATGCTTGTAGTTAAATTTTATTTTCTTGTTAAATACCCAAGAGGCTAGAACCCTCTTGCCTTAGATTTATTTCATGCTTATAGAGTAGATTTATTTTCTTACATTTAATTCTAGTAATTTATTTTGTAGTTTAGATTTTGTAATTTATTTTGTAGTTAGATTTTAATTTCTTATACTATTCACCTTGAGGCTAGAACCTTCTTGGGTTTAGTTTTTCTTTTTGTTTATTTTTATTTTATTTGATTCGCCTTTAGGCTAGAACCCTCTAGAGAATCACCATTTTATTTTCTTACACTATTCACCTTGAGGTAAGAACCCTCTTGGGTTTAGTTTTTCTTTTTATTCATTTTTATTTTCTTTGATTAGCCTTTAGGCTAGAACCCTCTAGGGAATCACCTTTTTCTAAGAAGTGGATTCTATTCTAGGTTACTCATATCTTTAATTGAATTCACCATCTTTACTTTCTTGAATTTTCTTTTTATTCTTGATTTTCCTTTTTGATTCTTGATATTATTCATCTTTCTTTCTCTCCTTGTGAAAATCGTTCATACTTTATCACACCCACTCTCACTTACATTTTATGCCTATTTACACACTATCACCTTCACTATCTCTCCACAATCACATTCACTCATCACTCCTAATTGTTACGCACATAACATAAGAACCCATTTTAATTTTCTCATACAAAACACCTTCCTCGTGGGATCGATAACTTTTTATACTATAACTTGACACGGTTGTGCACTTACAATATTTTTGGTCATGTTTATGCCGCATCAAGTTTTTGGCGCCGTTGCCGGGGAAGGTGCTTAAGTAGGATTTTTTATTTTGATTCTTTAACTTGTGTGTTTCTTGTGAAAGACTTACTTTGAGATTAAAGATCAAGAATTAGAGATTGAGGAATTGAAGATTCGCTTGTGGTAAGTCTTCTTCCTAATATTTTCAATTCCACACCTTTAGTTAGTTTCTCACAATTAGTGACAATTAGGACCTTAAAAAAAGATTTTATTTTCGTTGACCATAATAAAATTCACCCTCCACTTTGACATTTACTAACAAGATGATAAATTCAAACAAATTTCCCTCTTCTCGTTTGTTTGATTGTTAACCATAATTAAAAAAAATTCTTTTTACCATCCTTTTTAGTTTCTTTTAATTCATAGGGTTGCATTTCATATATTAGTAGGAATTCATCAAGTGATTTGAGCATCTTGATTTGGCACACACTTAAAAATAGGCAAAACCCCCTAATCAAGATAAGGTGAGGGATTTCATCACCCTTACCTTAGCCCAAAAATCACAAATTCCTCACTACACAACCCAAGCCTAATAAAACTCATTAGACGTTGGCCCTAAGGACTCGAGCTCAATAAGGAACAAAGAATCCTTAAGTGAACCGGTTTAAGTTTTCTTGGATTAGTTGGCGTCTAAGGTAATGTTTAGGGGTTACGAAAGCGCTCCGTAAGGAATGAGATACTTAATCGATCTCTGATCAACCTCTGTTCTTATCCTTACCTGGCTAACTAATCAAGTAAAACTTTTATCTTTTCACTTAAGGAGTTTTTGGTTAGGAGCTGGTCTAGCTGAGTTAGGCTTAACCCTAGAGTTAGAGTGATTGAAAAGTGATTGATTTTTTTGATAGGTTTTTCCTTCTTCCTTTTTTTTATAAAAAACAAAATAAACTAATTTTTCTCTCTTTATAAAAAAAGTATTAAATGAAATTGTGTTTGGGTGCATGCAAAACGTGGATTAGGGACAATACATATTAACAAATTCGTTTTGAACAAATTATTGGCTAATCCACATGTTCTCCAAGATTTATGTTATCCCAATAGGATTGAAATCCCTAATGAAGCTTGAGAGTTTGTAGAGAGCCCATCTCAGTATTCGGTGAATGATCCATTTTTTCAACCTACAACCCAGGTTGGGCAAATTACCCAAACATTGCATGGAATCAGGGAAACCACTCCGGAACACAAAACTTCACTCCCTCTTCGACCCAACATTTTCTTAGGGGAAACACGGTTCCTTTCAATTCTCATTCACAATTTCAACAACTCAATCTGTCACATCAAAATCAGTCTCTTCATCATCAAGTTGTAACTCACACTCCTCTTGATACAGATCATGACGAACGTCTCAATATTTTGGAAAAAGATTTTGAAATCATAATTAGGCCTCCATAGTAGCCACGGATATGTTAACTCAAACACCCTACACGATGAACTCCTTTATGCAATCAACCGAACTCATACTTAACTCTAACACTCAAGCCATAGCTAGATTAGAAACCCACATTGATCAACTACCTAGTGCCATAAGTGAAAGAGAGGAAGGAGAAATTCTAAGTCAACCCGTGGTCAATCCTAAAGACACTCAAATGAATGCACTACAGTCAGGAAAACAGGTCAATAATCAGGAAAGAATATCTTTAAACCAAATTCTTGATCTAATTCATTCTCCTTCTGATAACTCAATTCAGGAAAGACCAGAGGAAGAAGAAGAAGAGTCAGATCCAAGTTTTGAGAAAATTTTTGGTGAGGAGCTGAAAATATTAGGAGAAGCAGATCAAGTTTGTCAAAATAAAGAAACTGTGTTAGACAATTGCTGCTTTGAACTAAATTTTGAAAAAATCTTTCTTGATGAACTAAGATTTTTGGAAAATAAACAACAACCAAATTTTTACACATCAACCATCAATAAAGGGGTCGAGGAAATTGTTATAAAAAAATTGGTTGTTAAAGAACAAACATTCACAAATCAAGAATCTAAGTCCAATATACATGACACTAATAATACATACCTTCCATTGCCACAAGAATTATTGAACACCCCGATATGCTTGGAATTTCACCGCAGTGTTGATTATATCATTTTGAATTTGTTTAAAATCCGGGAAAGAATTTTTAGCAATAAGGGAGGATTCGATGTAGAACACGAGCTCTTCATGTTGAATATTTCATTCTACATTGTTTATTTTGTTTATTTCAGCATAATAAAATCTTCTCTCATTTTAGAGTTTCTTGTTCAGTTTTATAAAAAAAGAAAAAAATCAAAAAATTGAAAAAAAAGAAAAAAGGAAAAAAATATATAAATAAATAAATAAATTGATGATTTCATCCTCCACAAGACCAAAGGTAATTGCAGATTTTCATCAGCTGACCAATTGTAAGTACTTCACTTCTTATCTGCTTTACTTTGTGTATCATAGAGTTTGCATTGAGGACAACGCAAAATTTAGGTGTGGGGGTGGGAATTAGTTAATTTTTCTACTTTATTTTACCTTTTTAGTTGCATTTTTTATTTCTTTCTCTTTCTTAAAAAAATTATAAAAATATTGTTACTTGTCAAATTGATAGAGTTAAGTAATAATTGATTTATTTGATAAATTTGAAAATTTCCAATCCCTAGTTGGTTATTTACTTAAGTTCACCTTTTATGATTACTCTAAATAAATTTCTTAAGAAATAATTTTTAAAGTAGTATACTTTACTTAAGCCTTAACTTGGACTTTTATTTATAAATAATGAAATTTTTGCATGCTTAGCTGAGAGTTGAAAATAATTTTTCAAAGTGTCTTGATTTACATATTTTTTAGAATATATATACATATATAATAATAATAGTAATAATAAATAGCAGTGCAAAAGAAGAGTGTGAAAAATGTGCACCAAAAAACAAAGAAAAAAAACTCTTGAATTCAATGTGATTCTATCTTATAAAGCCTAAATTAACTGAGTAAGTAAGCCCAAGGAGTATTTTCACACTTAATGACCTAAGCCTAATTTGGTTGGGATTCATTGGCCCAAAACTCGTTAAATGGTCACTTAGAAAGCCTGTTAAAGTAGAAAAAATCACCAAGGAAGAAAGAGTTAAAAAAATACTATATATATAGTTATATTTGTATATATGGTCTTGGAAAATATTTTAGATCAAGTAACTTGAAAATTATTTAAAACAATGAGTTAGCATGCTCTTTTCAAAACTTTTAAATTAAATTTCTAAGTTTGGCTTGGTTTTGTATTGCTATAATGAGAAGATTTTCTAGAAAATTTACCTTAGAGTTATATATAAAAATATTTTCTTGAGTAATAACTAGCTTCAATTATCAAGTAAATTTAGTTTTTTACTAACTTCTTTAATTTGGCAAGATGATCGAATTTTATGGGTATATTCACCGAAACCCTCACGAGACTACAACTCATCCACTAGGGTAACCTAGGGGTTTAAAGGCTTGTTGTATGCGCTAAATACAATCGTGATTCTTGTAAAAGTAAGTTAGGATTTTTCTTTCTTTGCTAGAGGACTAGCAAAAGTTTAGGTGTGGGGGTATTTGATAATCACATTTTATTATAATTTTATACCCTCATTATCTATTTTATATGAATAAATATGACACTAATAATTATTTTTATCTTTAAATTCAGGTTAATGAAGAACAAATCCCAAAAATCTCATCTCTCAACAAAGGCCCTTGAGTAAATGAAGAAATAAAGCAAAAGAAAAATGAAGAAGCCCATTGGAAAATCAAATTGTCAAATTATCCAAAAGCTCAAGCTAAAAAGAAGAATTACAGCTCCAAAAGCCCAAAGACCAAGCCCACAAGCCAATGGGAGAAAGGATCTGCGGACAACAAAAGGAGAGCACCATGCATCGATGGGCACATCGAAGGGCATATCGATGGGCGCATCGATGCGCTTATCGATACCCTTAACGATAGCTCTGGCAGTTTGTTACGAATCAAAGGCTGAAATTTGTTATTTTTGGATAAGATTTCAATCCAATGGCTCTCATTCACTGATGTTTACTACAAATAGGGGTAGAGAGTGAGGGGTTAGAGGTGTGAAAATTTTTATAACTCCATTTGGAGAGAATGGTCACTCTTAATTAAGAAGACCTTCCAAATTTGTAACTTTTATTATAATTAATAAAATAATTTTTCACCATTTTAAATATTTCTTTTCTTTGTTGGATGATGAAGATGGAGATGAAGAATTATTTGGAGGTTTGCATTTCTTTTATTTTTCTCTTTTATTTCTTTTTTATTGCTTATTAGTTTAGATTTATTTCTATGCTTGTAGTTAGATTTTATTTTCTTGTTAAATAGCCAAGAGGCTAGAACATGCTTGCCTTGGATTTATTTTATGCTTATAGAGTAGATTTATTTTCTTTTATTTAATTCTTGTAATTTATTTTATAGTTTAGATTTTACAATTTATTTTATAGTTAGATTTTAATTTATTATACTATTCACCTTGAGGCTAGAACCCTCTTGGGTTTAGTTTTTCTTTTTGTTTATTTTTATTTTCTTTGATTCGCCTTTAGGCTAGAACCCTCTAGGGAATCGCCATTTTATTTTCTTATACTATTCGCCTTGAGGCTAGAACCCTCTTGGGTTTAGTTTTCCTTTTTGTTCATTTTTATTTTCTTTGATTCACCTTTAGGCTAGAACCCTCTAGGGAATCATATTTTTCTAAGAAGTGGATTCAATTCTATATTATCCGCATCTTTAATTGAATTCGTCATCTTTACTTTCCTGAATTTTCTTTCTTTTCTTAATTTTCCTTTTTGATTCTTGATATTATTCATCTTTCTTTCTCTCCTTATGAAAATCATTCATACTTTGTCACACCCACTCTCACTTACATTTTGTACCTATTTACACACTATCACCTTCACTATCTCTCCACAATCACATTCACTCATCACTCCTAATTGTCACGCACACAACATAAGAACTCATTTTAATTTTCTCCTACAAAACACCTTCCTCGTGGGATCGATAACTCTTTTTACTATAACTTGACACGGTTGTGCACTTACAACATTTTTGGTACATGTTTATGCCGCATCAGGTTCTTTGCTGAATATAGGTCTATACCGCACATCTGTAGAGGAGTCTGAGGAGATCAAAAGGTAGGTTCAGGGGCTTTTGGAGACAGGAATGATTGTGCCGAGTTGTTTCCCTTACGGGTCACCAGTATTGTTGGTGCCCAAAAAGGATGGAGGCTGGCGCATGTGCGTGGATTACCGGGCGCTCAATAAGATAACCATCAAGAATCGATACCCATTACCTTGAATTGATGATCTTATGGACCAGTTAGAAGGAGCGAGGTTTTTCATGAAGCTGGATTTGAAGTCTGGTTACCATCATGTGAGGATTCGGGAGGATGACACTTGGAGGACTGCGTTCAAGACCAAACAGGGCATGTTCAAGTGGTTGGTGATGCTGTTTGGATTGTGCAACGCTCCGGCTACATTTATGAGACTTATGAACAATTTGTTATGACCTTTTATAAAGGATTTTGTGATAGTTTACCTCGATGATATCTTGGTGTACAGCAGGACCTAGGAGGAGCATCTTGTTCATGTCGAGAAGGTATTTAAAGTGATGCAGAATGGACAACTAAAGCTTAACGGGAAGAAGTGCGAATTCGGGAAGGACGAGTTGGTGTATCTCGGGTTCATCGTGGGGAAAGACCAGCGGAGGATAGATCCAGGCAAGGTGACAGTGATCACGAAGTGGCCGACACCTAGGACAGTGATAGAGGTGAGAAGCTTCATGGGAGCTTGCCAGTATTTGCGTAAGTTCATTCGACATTTCTCAACTTATGCGGCACCTTTACATAGCCTTACAAAGGAGAATGTTCAGTTTGAGTAAGGGAGGACGCATGAGGAAGCTTTTTAGTTATTAAAGAGGAAGATCTCGGAGGCACCGGTATTGGCATTGTCGAATTTAAAGAGGACATTCGAGGTAGAGACCGACGCTTCTAGTTATGCTATGGGCGCTGTGTTGATTCAGGATGGGAAGCCGGTAGAGTACGATTCAAAAATGTTTACGGGTGCTATTCAAAACTACCCCACCTACGACAAGGAGTTTTATGCACTTTATCAAGCAATCAAACATTGGAGGGTGTATTTGTTGGGAAAGGAGATGGTTGTGCACTCAGATCATAAGCCATTGGAATTTTTACATGCCCAGACGAAGCTACAGCAGACACGGCACATGAAGTAGATGTCCTATTTGATGGCGCTTAATATCATCATTAGGTACAAGAAGGGGACGACGAACAAGTTAACCGATATGTTATCTCGCCCACCCGTAAGAGCTCTTTTAGTGGCGACGCGCATTCAGCCCTTGGTTCCTTTGGAGTATGTACAGATGTACACATCCAACCGAGATTTCAATAGTGTATTCGAGCAGGCGAATGCTGGTCGAAAGGGGGAGTATGAGATTGGTGCAGATGGTTTGTTGTATCGAGGGACGTCGCTATGCATTCCGGAGGATGGCGACCGATTGCAGTAGATTCGAGAAGCCTATACATCACGTGTGTAAGGTCATTTTGGGATTCAGAAGATGATTCTCAATCTACGGCGTCATGTCTTTTGGCTGAAGATGTTAGAGGATGTCACTAAATATGTTGGAGGGTGTAAGCTATGTTGCATATCGAAGCCTTCTAATAGAAAAAGGGGATTGTATCTACTATTGACGGTACCATCAAGACCGTGGGAGTGTATTTCTATGGATTTCTTAGGAGGATTGCTGACGACTAAGCGCAGGAATGATTATTTGTTCGTTGTGGTGGACCGGTTCAACAAGATGGTCATCTTGATTCCTTGTAAGAAGACCGTGACAGGAACGGGTACGGCGCAATTGTTCTTTGAGCATGTGTGGAAGCACTTTGGGTTGTCGAATTTGATTATTTCAGATCGAAATAGCCGGTTTCTCGGGCACTTTTGGGATTCTTTGTGGAGCTTGATGGACACTAGGTTGAAGAAGAGCACGGCCTTTCATCCACAAACTGACGGACAAACAGAGATAGTTAAGCGGACTATGGTACATATGTTGAGAGGATACAATTCGAGGCATCCCAAGACTTGGAATGAGAGCTTACCATATCTTCAGTTTGTATTTAATCAGGCTATTCATGGATCTTCGGGAAAGCCACCGTTTGATACTTGTTATGGGTTTTTACATCCGAGTCTGTTTGATCTCGTGTTTTCTAGTGAAACTACGGACAACGGCAAGAAAGGGAGTGAGAGACAACGTGCTCAGCAATTTCAGGAGAAAATTGCACATATTCATGCCACGTTGAAGCTCAATTGAAGAAATCACAAGCCAAATACAAGGCGAAGCATGATCAGCATCGGGTTCCTTGTAACTTTGGCATAGGTGACATGATATGGCTGAAATTGAGTAATGAGAGGCTAAAGGGAGAAGGGAAGAAGTTGAAACCTATACATTATGGTTCGTTTCGAATTCTCAATCAGATTGGTGACAACGCCTTCAGGCTGGATTTTCTACCTTAGTTAGGCATGTATTCGGTGATCAATGCCGCCTTCAGGCTGGATTTGTCACCTTAGTTAGGCGTGTATTTGGTGATCAATATCGAGTATTTGAAGTTGTTCGAGCCTCCATTGCTAGATGATGAAGGTGACGACAAGGTGATCTTGCCGCATGTTGAAGACTTGTGGTTTGATAGAGAGGAACCGCTGAAGAAAGATTGCATTTTAGAGCGGAAGACGACCATGATGAGGCGGGGGACGAAGGAGTCGTTTCTCATTGGATGTCAAGGTCAGGTTCCTAGCAAGGCTAAGTGGTTCAACAGCGCATGAGGAGCTCGCGAGTTTCCTCAACTGAAGTTCCAACTTGAATGGGACTTCAAGTTCCTAAAGGATGAGCCATGATACATGTGTATCTTCTCTTTGAAACTTAGCGATCATCATGGGAACTTGAGGATAGATGATTCTCATGGTAACTTGAGAATAGAGAGGTAAAACAACACAATAGAACGCAGGTTGAAACGTGGAACGAGACGGCGAATCAAAGAATCGAAGTATCCAGTTTTCAGCCCGTGAGTCGACTCATACATATACATGAGTTGACTCATCAGGTTGAGTCGACTCATGCATGTCATGAGTCGACTCACGAAACCCAGCTGTTTTGTCGAAAGTTTCTGATGATTCGACTCACCTCATCATGAGTCGACTCACTTGGCATGAGTCGACTCATGTATGTTTATGAGTCGACTCATCGACGGTTTCCTGGTTCGTTTGGGTTTCTGTTTACACGAATTCCTGTGGGGTTTTGGCTTGGTTATTTATCACTTTGCCATCCACGTTATTACACCTACATAAAGGAGAAAGCAATCAAGAGAGA
Organism: Asparagus kiusianus; assembly: GCA_022839385.1. NCBI lineage: Eukaryota > Viridiplantae > Streptophyta > Magnoliopsida > Asparagales > Asparagaceae > Asparagus > Asparagus kiusianus. The sequence continues at coordinate 16,835 of BQKN01035679.1, forward strand.
TTATATTGTATTTGAGAATTGAGAGAGATTATTCTTCAATTCTAGTGAGATTGTGAGAGATTATAAACTATTTTATTCTTATAATCTAGAGAAGATATTTTTCTTTGCCACCACTAAATTGTTCTCGTGTTCTTGTTATTTTCTTCTTAACCCATCTTTGATAATTTCGCGATCAAAGGTGCTCGCACGGCGACTAGTATCATCGAAGCCCCATCCAACGTGACATTACCAGACCAAATATCCAATTGAGTTTTACCTCCAATCACAGCAGTTGATAACTCTTTAATAGGATGACCCAAATATGTTGAAGCCTCAGTGCAGAAACTCTTCTGCAGGCCATTGCTTGACAACCAACACCGATCCTCCTCCAGCAAGTGATACGAGTCACCGTGCGAGCACCTTTTGATCGCGAAATTACCAAAAGGTGGGTTGAGAAGAGGATGACAGAAACACAAGAACAATTTAGTATGGCGAAGGAAAATACCTTCTCTAAATTATGAAGAACAAAAGATTACAATCTCTCCCTCACAATCTTACTAGAATTGAGAACAACCTCTCAATCCTCTCTAAATCCTAATACAATAATTAGAATTTATCTCTGATCTAAGATGATCTTTAGAAACCCTAAACAATCCTTTATATAGGTGTACAAACGTAGATGGCAATTTGGTAAATAACCAAGTCCAAAACCAACAGGAATTCGTGTGAATAGAAACCCAACCAAACCAGAAAACCGTCGATGAGTCGACTCATGACTGAGATGAGTCGACTCATCCGAAACTGGACAAAACACAAAAAACCAGCAATGAGTCGACTCATAACTGAGATGAATCGACTCATGACACATGGGTCGACTGATGAGTCGACTGGTCAGAAACTTTTAACAAAACGACTGGATTTCATGAGACGACTCATGACGGTCGACTCATGACGGTCATGAGACGACTCATGACGGTCATGAGTCGACTCATGATGGTCATGAGTCGACTCAACCTGATGAGTCGACTCATGTACATGTATGAGTCGACTCACGAGCTGAAAACTAGATTCTTCGAATCTGCTGCTCATCGTCTTGTTTTACGCTTCCACCTGTGTTCCACTGTACTATTTTACACCCCTATTTTTATGTTATTATGAGAATTATCTATCCTCAAGCTCCCATGAGGATCGCTAAGTTCCGAAGAGAGATACACCCGTATCATGGGTCCCCTTTTTAAGAACTTGAAGTCTCGTTCAAGTTAGAACTTTTGCTGAGGAAACTCTCGAGCTCCTCCATCTTTTCTGCACCACCTGGCCTTGCTAGGAATCTGGTCTTAACGTCCGACCGAAAACAACTCATTCGTCCCGCGTCTCGTTATAGTTGTCTTCCGCTCCAACACGCAATCCTCTTTCGATGGCTTTTCTCGAAAACTAATGCATAGCGAGACAAACTTCTTGCTTGCATTCACTAATCTCTTCGCTCGCGTCACTGTCGTCAAGTTTATCTCCTTCGGAAGAGACGCCGAACGAAATATGAACTTTTCACCACCTTTGGTGAATATATACTTCTGAGCCCGTCTCTCGTAGATCGCATAGTTATCCCATAAGTACGGATTGCCCAGTATAATCTGACAAACATCCAATGGAACGACGTCGCATGTGAACTCGTCAATATACGACTCGTGGAGTGCAAATCTGACAGTACATTGATCAACTACACTTAATCCCGTCTCCTTCTGAATCCACCCTAATGGATAGGGCTTCGGATGCTTGACCGTCTTCAGACCCAGCTTCTGAACCAAGGCTTCGGATATCAAATTCTTATCGCTGCCCGAATCAATAATGGCATCAACAAAACTGGTCTTCACTTGCAACTTAAGAGTAAAGAGTTGCTCTCTCGGGTCTTCGTCCTCTTTCATGGCATGTTTCCCTATCATAAGGTTGAGACTACTGTTGGCTCTGTCATCCTAGGAACTTTCTTCGGACCCTGTGCTATCACGTATGCATTTTTCTCCTCCTTCCTCTTCAACCCTCTTGGCTTCATATGAGGATACTTCTCCCAGCACCGATCAGCTTCGTGTCCTGTCTTCTCGCAGTAACTACAAATCAACCTTGCTTTCCTTAGATTACCCTTCTTCTCCTCCTCCATAGATTGAGAACCACTAGACTCACCACCCGTCTATTTCGCATCTTCTTTTGCTCGTTGCTCTTCTTCTGCTTGCCTTCAATGGCAATAGCCTTCACACTCGTCTCTGTAATAGTCTCGACCGTGAATAACTTCATCTCCTTCTAGATGTATTCGCTCAATCCTTCCATATACTTCATAAACACGGAATATTCCTCTGTCGCAATGTTGAGGACCATCGCCTGCTGCTGGAACTCTGTGATGTATTCTTGAACGGTTTGATTGACTCTTTGGTGCAAACCGTACCACTTGTACTAACGCTCTTCAAGGAATCCCACTGGGTAGAACTGCTTCCTCAGTAACTCTTTGAACTTGTTCCACGACATCGCCTTCTTCTTCTGCTTGTAGTAGGATTTCCACCACGTCAACGCGTGCCCTGAAAGCTTCAAAGTCGTGAACACAATCTTCTCTTTTGACGAGTAGCCATAAAGAGTAAAATACGTCTCTATCCGCTCGATCCAGTTATCAAGCCTCTCGACGTCAACACTTCCATCATAAACACGAATCTCTACTCTGAAATCAATCTTCAGATTCTGGTAAGGATTCTTACCCCATTGATGTGGTGCAGCCTTAACGGTCTCGTCCTCGTCGTCGGAGCCTGAAAGCTCGCTCTCTCCACCGGACTCGATAGGTTTCTTCTTAGACTTAGAAGAAGATTCCCCCTTTTCGTTCCCTCCTTGGATGAGACCGACGAGTTTTGTGAGCGTCGGCCCTATCGTCTCGATTTGCTTCTCCAATGCATTAATCCTCGCTGAATTGTCTTCTTCAGCCATCTTCTTCTTCCTTAAAACCTGAACTCCTTCCAATGAAATAAGGATCTCGCCAAGCTTCTTGTATTGCAATCGAGTTAGGACCATACACATGATGCCCTTTCACCGGATCTGATTGCTCTGATACCAACTTGATACGAGTCGCCGTGCGAGCACCCTTTGGTCACAGAATTACCAAAAGGTGAGTTAAGAAGAGGATGATAGAAACACAAGAACAATTCAGTATGACGAAGGAAAATACATTCTCTAGATTATGAAGAACAAAAGATTATAATCTCTCCGTCACAATCTCACTAGAATCAAGAACAACCTCTCAATCCTCTCTAAACCCTAATACAATAATTAGAATTTCTCTCTAATCTAAGATGATGTTTAGAAACCCTAAACAACCCTTTATATAGGTGTACAAACGTGGATGGTAATTTGGTAAATAATCAAGCTCAAAACCAACAGGAATTCATGCAAATAGAAACCCAACCAAACCGGAAACCGTCGATGAGTCGACTCATGACTAAGATGAGTCGACTCGTCCGAAACTGGACAAAACACAAAAAAACCAGCAATGAGTCGACTCATAACTGAGATGAGTCGACTCATGACATGGGTCGACTCGTGAACTGATGAGTCGATTGGTCAGAAACTTTTGACAAAATGGCTGGATTTCATGAGTCGACTCATGATAGTCATGCGTTGACTCAACCTGATGAGTCAACTCATGTACGTGTATGAGTCGACTCACGAGCTAAAAACTAGATTCTTCGAATCTGCTGCTCGTCGTCTCGTTCTACGCTTCTACATGCGTTCTACTGTATTGTTTTACACCCATATTCTCATGCTATTATGAGAATCATCTATCCTCAAGCTCCCATGAGGATCACTAAGTTCCGAAGAGAGATACACCCGTATCAGCAAGGCACGGTTCTCAAAATTTGCTACCCTGTCTAGTTACCCTAAGATTTCATTTCCAACTAAGTGTCTTGAAATGTCATGAGCTCGGCTCCAAAATAGAAACAGGTTCATCTTGTACCTCCCACCAAAACCTGAATGAAGTACCTTCACCTTTCTGCCAATCGCACATTTCTTCAATATGTTGGAGACTACTAGGACTTAATCCAAATGGGATTTGGTTACAACCCAAACACGCGTAGAACAGCCACCAACAAAGGAAACCAAATATCTATTTCCTCCCAACGATGCCTCCTTGGAAGGCCCCCAAACATCCACATGAACTCCATCTGAAAGACCCTCCTTGCAGTGAATAGAGGTGCCAAACTTCACCTCGATCTTCTCGCTCACATCCAGAGTATTCACTGGATTTTAAATTGCAGGTCGTTACACCCATCTCCAAATCAATACTAGAATGACTAAGCCTCAAATGTCGCAGTCTAGTCGAATAAACAGAAGTCACTAGCTCTCCACCTGTCACTGTATCTCTAATCAAATAGTACAAGTTATTCCTCCTGACGCCCTTCATCATAATCAAAGAGTCTTTCACGATCTCGAGAACCATGTCCTCAATACGAACCTTCAGACTCTCTCCAACCAAAGCTCCAATTGAGATCAAGTCCTTCCTCAAGGAAGGGACATATCTCATATCATGTAACTTTCTAATAGTCCCGTTAAACATCTTGATGTGAATTCTTCTTATCCTAAGGATCTGGCATGCACGGTTGTCTCCCATGAACACCACACCACTATCCAGTTTCTCAAAACTAGAGAACCATTCTCTTCTAGGGCACACATGATAGGTCGCACCACTATCCAACATCCATCCGGATTCCTCCGAATAGCTACCTGCAGGACTGATAGAAAGCGAATAAATAGAAGTATCATAAATATCACTATCCGATATAACGATGTTTGTTTCTGATGATGGTTGCTTCCCTTTTCCCTTCTGCTTATTTTTTATCCATTCGTCGAGCTTTGGACAATCTTTCTTCCAATGATCAGTCTTCTTGCACTAAGCACACTGATCTTTTCCAACTGTAGGATGCCCTACTCTAGACTGTAACTTTTAATTCTTTCGGTTTGGATTCTTCCCTATTGCGACCAATGCCTCCGCTACCGGCTCAACCGAAGCCTCCTTATCCTTTTTTCGAAGCTGATAATTCACAAGTACAGCAGTAACCTCTCTATACGAAAGGGACGCCTTCTCATTAATTAGGGTAAGAACAAAGGTCTCGTATTCCTCATCAGGCAAGAAACTCAATAATAATAATGCTTTATCCTCATCCTCGATCATAACATCCACATTCGTCAAATCCGCAAGAAACTTCGTGTAGTGGTTCATGTGATCACTAATGGAGGTTCCCTTCTTCAATTGGAAGCGATAAAGCCTCCTCTTTAAATGCAAGCGATTTTCCACACTCTTGGTCAAATACTTGCTCTCAAGAGTCTCCCAAATCTTCTTTGCAGAAGTCTCATTCATCACATCATACTTTAAATCTTCTGTTAAATAAGACCAAATAACACCACACGCCGTCCGATTCATCTTCTTCCAAATATTTTCTTCAATATCATCTGGTTTGCCATCCAACTCCAAAGTATCTTCCAAATTTTGCGCGTTCAATGCATCCAGAACTTCGCATCGCCAAAGTCCGAAGTTGTTCGTGCTGTTAAATTTCTCCATATTTATTTTCGTAGAGTGGATATTCAAACTTTGAATGGTCTTCACACCAGAAGCACCACCATCAACACCTTCTTTCCCGGCCATATTTCTCAACACACCAACAACCAATACGAAACAAACTGAAGAATAGATCCAAACTTGAGAAAGATAGAGCCTTTACCAAAAAGATCCCACCTTTAACTCTAATTGAAACCTTAGACGAGCTTCCAAAGCGATCTACTCTTCCAAATTGCCCAAGCGTAGCCCGAGCTCTGATACCACTTGTTAGGTGCATTGAAAATTTCGACAGCACCTCTGGTGCTCGACAAGTGAGTATATCTCAACTAAATCCCCGTTTCATAAAGAAAACAAAAACATAAAGTAAAATATCTCAACAAAGTGGGATATCAGCTCTTACTCTTATCAGTTCTAGGACTGACTTGTTGAGATAACATAAACTCTCTATTACAAACCACGGTACAAACAATCAATTTTAACGTGGTTCGGCAAGTTGCCTACGTCCACAGGGCAAGGAGGGGGGATATCTACTATTAGAGAAAGAGAATACAAATGGGTTTATAATTCACACAAATTAAACCCTCAAACTAACTCTCTAATCTCTCACAAATATCTCTCTCAAAAGGATGCTCAAACCCTCTCAAAATCAGCACAAAAACTGCACAAAACTCCTCTCTCAAAGTCGGTTGCGTTTTCTACTGCGTTCTCCCCTCTTTGCACGCTGCCCAACCTTGCACAAAACCCTAGGAACAAAGCTTGTTCCTATTTATAGTCGAGAGCAAATTCTCAATGCGGTCCCCAATGAAAAAAATGCGTGAACAACACACGTATGTGGCCCCCACGCAACGAAAACCGCGTGAACAAATTTGGCCCCCAACGAAAACCACGTGAAGGGATGGGTGTGGCCCCCACAAGACTTCCGTGTTCACACCTTGAGCTTTAGTACTTCACATATTGTATACATTTGGGTTGTGGGGTTGTATCATTGAGTGAGCTTAATCTTCGTTCTCATCCTTGTTTAGAGAATAAATTATTTACTTGTGATTATTTGTTGAGAGAACCCATTGTAATACACAAGGACACGTAGAGGAGTGGTTAATAAGAGACGGGGTCAATTCCAAGAGAAGTGGCGTCGGTTGTAAATCCTAGGGATAGGTAATAATTCCGGACACTTGAGGAATGTGACACGGGCTAAGCCAACAGTTAGAGGAGTGTATTGTGTGATTGCAATTGTATGAGATTGTAAATGTTATCGGTGAGCGTTGAAAACCGATTGTGTAGTTTTTGAGATAGTGGAGATTCTCCTCGAGGGTGAGGAGCAGAGATGTAGGTCGTGGGTCGACCGAACTCCGCGATCAATTTCTTGTGTTTGCGTTTGCCTTGGCGTATTATTTGTGCTCATTGTTTATCACCTTTCATATTGTCATTGTCTCATGTTTATCGCCCTTTGTTTAATTCTATATCCTTGCATATATCACTTGTATATCACATTGTTAGATTATATTAGTTAATAAGTTTTATTTGACATCGATATCAGATTAGATTAGCAAATACCCTATTCATCGCCTAGGGTACATTCATATATATGAGTATCTAATTTGAATTAAGTACTAAAGATATTGCCAAAGATATCTAAAATTTTTAAAATACCCAAATATATTTTTAAAATTTTATTATAATTACTATAATATTTTTAAAAAACAAAAATATTTTTTATAATTTTTAATCACTATAATAATTTAAAAACTCAAAAATATATCTTAAAAATATATTTTAATTACTATAATATTTTAAAATTTAATCTATATTTATTGTGAAACTGTAGGCTGTCTAAAATTTACAATAAGATAGCTGACTCCCCATCAAACATTGATGCTGAAAGTTACAACCTGACGACTTCCAGAAAGCCATAATTTAGAGAATTCCAGGTAGATCGATGAAGGTTACAATCAGACAATCTTCACGACAACAACATGGCTGAAATTACATTAGCAACTATTAGAGATGCTGATGAGCAGTGTAATGATTTTAGAAAAGCGTTGATAGAGCGTTGTTGGGATGCCTCAATTGTCACAAATGGCCTGAATAGGACTTTCTCGATTGGTTATTGGTGTCATCCATATATAAAGACAGAGAAGACATACACAGCTCAAACGCAGCTCTTCATCGCTGCCCAACGCAGCTCCAACGATGCCCAACGCAGCTCTTCACCGCTGCCAACGCAGCTCATCAATCGCTGCTCAACGCAGCTCGACAATCGCTGCCAACGCAGCTCATCAATCGCTGCTCAATGCAGCTCTTCACCGTTGTCAACGCAGCTCGACAATCGCTGCCAACGCAGCTCATCAATCGCTGCTCAACGCAGCTCTTCACCGCTGTCAACGCAGCTCGACAATCGCTGCTAACGCAGCTCATCAATCGCTGCTCAACGTAGCTCTTCACCGCTGTCAACGCAGCTCGACAATCGCTGCCAACGCAGCTCATCAATCGCTGCTCAACGCAGCTCATCACCGCTGCCAACGCAGCTCATCAATCACTGCCCAACGCAGCTCTTCACCGCTGTCAACGCAGCTCGACAATTGCTGCCAACACAGCTCGTCACAGCAGCTTTTTCCAATCACCGCCAGAACGCAAGTCAAGGTTCTGACTCATTCAAACGTGATCGTAACAACTTCGAAGCTGTTCTCTACCCACGATACAGGGAGTGGTTTACGTGGGTTGTTATACCCGATTAATGGGGTAACTAAACCCCTATTTAGGCGCGGATTATGAGGGCAGTTACACCCATAATCCTCCTATAAATATCCAAAAACTCAACAGAGTTAAGGATCGGATTTTTGATAATCAGATCGGAGGAGGCGAGATATTATCTTGAGATCGGATTTTCTGGAGAGGATCTGAGAGAAAGAGAATTAGCTCTTTATACAGTCGGAATCCATACATTCCATATTTGGCTTATTAACCGAATTATTTTCGGTTCAAATAACTCTTTTCTTCTAGAGTTTGTCACTCACTCTGAGCTACAAAATTCGTCAAGAGTTATCAACCAGATCAGTCCATCGTTCCAGCAAGTTAAGACATTCAGATCGTCAACGAGAAGCAAACTCGACACAAGCACTCGAGGGAAGCATCTCATCGCCACCGTGAAGGACCCAGTTTTAAACAAAGGAGAGAATCAAACTCATTCTCTTCTCTTTTGTATTCAGGAATTCAAATTGTAATTGAGAGTTGAGAGAGTTGTAAACATTCTTTTTCTAAGCAGTTAGAGAGAATAAATCAAATACAATTCTTTTATTTATTTCTTGTTACAAAATTTTCCACAAATAGAAACTTTTAGGATTATTTTATATACAAAAATATGATAAATAATCAAAAATATATTTTCATAACTATCTAAAAATGCAATAAAATCCAAATTAAATTTAGAAATTCATAAAATAATTTTTTTATATATATTAAAATGAAAGAAAATTCAAATTGCAATATGTAGATTTGAATTAAAACTCAAGTTCCAAAAAATTAATATTTTTTATAACAATTAAAACTCAAAATACAGTACACAAATTAAAATAAAAATTATAACAAATGGGGTTAGATGAAATATATGAATTATTTTCCTCCAAGTAATTAAGGAGCCATGCGTTGAAGATAAAATTACATAGGCAAAAAAAAACCGATAATTTCAAAAAAGTTCGAAAACTATTAAAAGGGGTAAAAAATAGTACACAAATTAAAATGGAATAAGTAATTGCTGTAGTATTTTAAACAACCAAAAAAATACATTTTTGAATAAATTATTTTTTTCTATAGTCTAAATATCTGGTTTGAAAAGAAATGCCTAAACGAGGGGATTTGATTTTATTTGTGATTTGAATTAGTTATTAATGAAAGACACTCTAATTGATTATAAATTGATTTTCTATATTTAAATATCTAATTATAAATTAGTTTTTTCTATATCTGGATATCTGATTTGAATTAGTTACTAAAGATATTGCCAAAAATATTCTAAAAATTTGAAAATGCTTAAATATATTTTTAAAATTTATTATAATTTTTGTAATATTTTTAAAAATTGAAAGTATTTTTTTATAATTTTAATCATTGTAATAATTTGAAAACCCAAAAATATATTTTGAAAATATATTTTAATTGCTATAATATTTTTAAAAACTTAATATATATTTATTGTGAAAATTTAAGATTATTTTAATTACAAAATATTATAAATAATCAAAAATATATTTTCACAACTATCTAAAAATGTAATAAAACCCAAATTAAATTTACAAGTTAGTAAAATAAAAATTTTCCATTTATACAAAAATGAGAAAAGTTCAAATTGTTACATGTGGATTGGAATTAAAACTTAGCTTCTAAAAAATCAATATTTTTTATAACAATTAAAACTAAAAAATACTATGAAAATTAAACTAAAAATTATATCGGATGAGGTTAGATGAAATACCTAAATTATTTTTCTCCAAGCAATTAACGACAAAATTACACAGGTAAAAACTAACAACCTGAAAAAATATTCGAAAACTACTAAAAGGGTTAAAAAATAATACACAAATAAAATAAAATAAATAATTTCTATAATATTTTAAAAACCCAAAAAATATATTTTCAAATAAATTTAATATTTGAATATATTAAATACCTGAGTTATGTTCTCCAAGAAAAAAAAATCTCCGTGGGTTAAAGATTAAAAATTGTTGATTTATTTGCCTACAGTAATATAAAAAATATTAAATTGAAAGTATTTATTCAAGGGTTATAGAATAAGTACTTGAATGTTAATATTATTTGGTAACAATTAAAACTGAAAAATACTGCACAAATTTAAATAAAAATTATATTGGACATGATAGATGAAATACTTGAATTACTTTCCTCCAATTTCTTAACGAACCATGGGTTTGAAGATAAAATTACATTTGAATTAAAAAATGACTATCTAAAAAATAAAAAAAATCAAAAACAATTAAAATCAAGAAAATAATACATAAATTAAATAACATAAATACTTGATGGTGTTAGATTAATTATTTGATGTATTTTTTAGAGATCGGAATAATAATTGAGAGTAGGAATTAGAAATCAACAATCTAAAAAACAAAATAATTAAAAATAATTAGAATAAAAATAGATAAATTAAAATAACATAAATATTGGATGGTGCTAAATTAATTTCCTGATATATTTATCAGAGATTGGAATAATTATTCAGAGTTCTCGATAAAAAATTGAGTCGGGAAAATCGAAATGTAAAAAAAATTGACATGGGAAAAATGACAGAAAAAATAAATGGAATTTCAGGATAAATAGATTTTTTAATTTTTTTTGAGAAAATTGAAATGTATATTTTTTCCATATGTTGGAAAGAAATGCTTAAATAAGGGGATTTGATTTTATTTGTGATTTGAATTAGTCACTAAAGATAAAAGATATTTTAATTGATTATAAATTGATTTTTTCCATATATAAATATATTTATTTAAATTAAAGGTTGAGATATAATGGCAATTCAAATGGATGGATTAGATGATATGACATGTGTCAAAAAAATTAGAGTAGGAGGAAGATGAGGTGTTGTCCTTTGGTGAGTTTTTAAACTTTTTGGTTTTGCTTTAATTTATACCCCAGTAAAAAGATGAGGATGCTCATTAATACAACTATAACTACTGACTGATTGCCTACTAGCGTAATCATGATGAATAGAAGAAGGAAAGTTTGTAGGTTAAAGTAATTATGGATTGTAACTACAATAGGGAAAACAACTACATATGACAATGAACAAAAATTCTCTGTTTTGATGTTCTTATGATTAGAATCCTTAATACATGCATCTAACTTGTCTACCTTATGTTACAGAAAAAGCGATAGGAAGTTTGTGTATATGCATATATTCCTAGTAGATGTTGCAAAAAAGTTAAGAGGGACTTATTTATCCAGGAGGCTACCAAGCAATGGGGCCTGCACGAAGTTCTCCAAAGTATTAACCAATCTTATTTATCCACCTATGCAATTGTAAACATTCTTTACAATTTAAGATGTGGAGGATTTCTTCTCCTGTTTTTTCTTTATACCACTAGTACAAACTAGGGCTGCCCCAACGGTTGGAACCGTTGGGGCAAATCATGACCCCAACGGTTAGGACCGTTGGGGCTAAAAAAACCACCGTTACGCACAAGTCGCGTTGGGACAAATCATGACCCCAAAGCTGAATATTTTGCTCTACTTATGCGACATACAAGGTTTTTAGATATTAGTCCCTAATGTCTCCAATTATTCGGTAACGGCCTTTCATCTTTGGAAATTGATCATAAGTCCCTCGAATTCTAAGGAGACTTGCAAATCTGTTCCTTGATAACCAATCTGCCCTCAACTTATGTTCTCTCCTTAAACCTGAGGTGTTCATAAAAACACAAGCGAAGGGGCATTTCGGTTATTGTGCGACCAAGTTGTAAGATTCCATAGGATTTGAAGGACTCATGACCAAATTTAGAGATTTGAAAGACTAATGTGGAACTATTTTGAGGGACTGATATCCAAAAAAACCCTACGTTGGATTAAATCATTTTCGCTCGCGCGTATTATGTCACTTCAAATACTTGACGGACAAATTTTCAAAACAGACCGTTTTAAGAATTTAATTGTAAAAAA
>BQKN01035699.1:0-12154 GCA_022839385.1 Asparagus kiusianus
TGTAAAAAGCGAAAAAAATAAAAAAAATAAAAAAACAAAAAAACCGGTCCGGCCCGGTTTGGCCCGGGCCCGGGCCCGGCCCGGGGCAATCGGGCCCGGGTCCGGGTTTGGGTTTTGCCCGGCCCGGGCCCGGTTTTCCGGACCGGGCCGGGCCGGGCCGGCCCGGATGGACACCCCTAGTGCAGACTACCTATGTATCCAAACACAGGCCACCAAAGTCATTTTTTTTAAATTATGTCTTTAACTAAATAAAGGGTGTTTTTTTACAATACATACCCACCAAAATCATAGATATCAAATTCTAAATTTGCCCCTCAGATCAAATTCTAAATTTGCCCTCCAAATTGTTTGCTTTCATCAATTTTGACACCTACTACAGGTTACCTTACCAATACATCCCTATTTTAATTATTTTCATCAGCAAAACAATAATGCATCGTGATTGTTTGACATTTGCCCCTTTGCTTTCTTCGCTAAAAAAAAAAAAAAGTCACGACCGTAAACCCATTTTAAGGAAGCCAGGTCGGAGGCAATGGATGGTCGCGTTCTAGCGAATTCCTGTTGTCTAGAGGAGAGTACTCGTCAGTCACTGCTCTGAGATACTCAGGCTTCGTCAACGCTTTCGCGTCAGGCGAATTTGGACAACGAAGAACCACGAACTCTGCGTCCGCCGACGACGTAGCTTCCTAGTCGGCGGTGTAGTATTAGGGCGAGTGTTCCCTTAACTAACTGAGAAATCAGAAGATGAACGCCGGAAAGCCGCTGCAAAGTTTTATAATGGGCCAGGGTTGTATAGTAATGATGTATTTAGTTGTGTATTCTCGATCTCTTTCTTTGAATATAATTAAATTAGGGATATAAAGGTAATTTATAACCTACGAGGGCTAAACTTGGTGAAAGAAAACAATTTAAAGGATAAATTTAGAATTATGATGATTTGAGAGACGAATCGAAAAATGCTTAACAGTCTTTGAGGGTTATACGTTGCAAGAACCGCCTAGATAAAACCTCATAAATGAAGTACATTCATATTTGACATATTCAATGAACAGTAACGCATGAATCAGGAACAGAAGAAATTTGAGGAACACGGTCACAGATGTTTAACCGCGTCATATTTGCCAAAAAGAACCTGTAACGTTTTCCTTTGGTCGCCATATTCCACTCTTTCGTCGAGGGGATGCCACAAGTAAAACCCTCCGCCCATCCGTAGTTAGTTTCATTTTTCATAGTTGCAAAGTATTATCTAATCCAAAAGGCAGTAAACTCATCCAATACAAAATCCAGAGACTATCCAAAGAGAATATTGAGCACAAACCATACAGGAACTGATACACTGGATCATATATAAGCTAATGCTGAATCTCTAAATTAGACTATCAAACGCCAAAAGGATTTGGGAGAAGAAACAAATTGGATGAATGCCAGCTTGATACTCATTTTGGACGCCATACCTCACTAGCAATAGTAAAAGAAGGCATCCATCAACAGAGGATGAGCTACAAACTGAGAAAGTCAAAGATGGCGAAAACATTAAGCAAACAAGTTTGCAGAATAGGGCAAACATTAATTCTTCCAAAAATAAAAGAAGATCCTAATACAAAATTTTGGAGAGATGCATATGACATGCAGTAGATAAATCTACTCCATAGATGGTGCAGGACCACCAAAACCGCCACCGCCACGGCCAAACCCAGGTCTACCACCAGAACCCTGCATCATTTAACATATACAACACATGAGAAAATTCCATTCAGATATATCAAAAAAGTAAATAGGACATATGCGTTGATTGAGCTAACCAAAAAAGTAAAGATATATAGTGGACATCAGGTTTATAATGAAAGGGTAGTAGCGGTAAATTTGATACATAGCATGAAAAGGACATTCCTTGGGTGCTTTAACCAAGTAAAGGAACAAGTATTAAGGAGCACCCAGAAGCCACGCAAGGCAAATTAGTAAAGGTTTTGGATTTGGGGGAGGCTACGTTGCATGGGTAAGGGTACACGTATGGATACCGGTACTACAGGACCGCAAATTTGTAAAAGGTATGGTACGGGGACATGGCTACATGCACATACATTATATATTGGAATTAATATTTTGTATGAGAACAAGAATCAGAACTAAATTTCCTATAACATTTTATGTTTCTTTTATTATGTGGATTATAAATTGGAAACTCACTAGAGTTTCATTAGCAAATGAGCAATAGAAAGGTAATCCGAGGGGCTTTTAGAATTTTACAATCAGAAGAAAGTAAGTCAGACCAAGAAAGAAAACCATCAGATATAATGGTAATACATCAACATAAACACCACTGAGGTGTATCTCAGACGACCGTCGTGAGATGTAGAAACCATTCTCATCACGTGGTTCATTTATTAGCAAGAAACAAGAGGCATAAAAGAAAAAAGATGTCAAAGTTTTTCTACATGACAAGCAATTGCAGATTGTAAAAATGTATGCCCCTATATGTTGTCAGTCTCACTTGTAACCACACAAGGTTGCTTAGAAACAATGCACATAGTTTACTACACAATGACAGAAAGTTAAGCTATATTGCATTGAGTATTAGGCATATAATTAAGTTATTACCCTAAACGAGGGATTGTACTCAGCAGGAGCTCCGCCTTTGTCACCACCAAAATCACCGCCGCCTCGAGGACCTCCTCTGTACCCGTCCCTATCTCCAAACCTCCTCTCACCTTCAAAGCGTGAACCCCTAAAATACAAAATCGGTTAAGTTAATTGCAAACCCAAAGTTACAACACAAATAATTAAAATACTTTCAAACCAATTTAACAAGCATGGTATGTTACATTACATATCAATAAAAATCCACAACCCCTATCCATAATTTAAAAATAATTCCTAATCCATTCACAAATCGTACCAAGATGTTCTACTGACAAACATACATTATACTATATAATTATAAGAAAAGAGACAGAAAATATTAATTAACTACTATTACCTAATGAATTTTAAAGGAAAAAACCATCACAATAGCTTTTTACAAGAGAAAACTACCACAAACTCTTTCCAATAAACTCCCATGTTTAACAGCAACTAATTTAAATGTAGCGTGACAATTTTTAAAGAATCGTATCTTATTTAATTCATATATCTCGTGTATCATATTATAAACTTAGTGCATTGATAGACATAATTTACTTCAGGACTTTTATCGACTTTTTGCAACAATTTCTTATAATTCATGGTAACTTTATGCAGTTTTGGAAGTTCATAATCTTCTCCATAGAAGATTTTATGATCGTTATGTGCAAATACCACTCAAAGTTCATGCCTTTATGGTGTGAAATTTAACCAAACAATAAACCATAAAAAATAGGTCCATTCTACAACCTTGGGCGATCACCAGGAGGCCCAGATCCAAAAGGCCTCGGTGGCCCCTTCTGAGCCTTCTTCAATGTAGCAGGAACGATTTCAGATGGAAGATTCAAATAAGTTCGAAGATGCTCGATCCCATCATTAGTAAGGAACCAATAATAGTGTTCCCATGAGAATGTCTCTCTCACGTACTCCCGAGATTTAAAACTCTGCATCAATTTGATTACCTGCAGGTTTGGCACATCGATCAATGGGTGCTTCGCGAGGTTATAGTCTTTCTTTGCATACAAAACCCCCTCTGAATTCGACAAAACAGGGTAAAAGAGTTAGGGTTGGATAATTAGTATATAAGGACTAAATATCCTCTTAATCCGTGCAAAATAGAAGTTTGTGTCACAAATTTTACAGAAGGGGTTTTTTCTTGAAATAAACCGATTTTAGAATTAAATTAGCAAAATAGACCCAACAAATATATTTATTTAGCAAAATAGACCAACTTCTAGCCAAAAATTGGTCTATTTTGCGAATTAAATATATATATTTTTGGTCTATTTTGCTAAATGCTAAAATTGGTTTATTTCAAAAAACATAGTTCTTATATTCTAATTCTATAGTGTTTATTACATATAGATAGACCCTCTTATTTTACTAACTACATATTTCACCTCGCCAAAGCAAATTTTTATATTGTTAGTGTACCCTTTTTCTGAGTTTTTTTTCATTTTGAAGTTAATTTTATGCAGCAAATTCAACTGTAGTTATTATTTGAAAATATAGCAACAACTACAGCCATTTATGTTCTTATACTCTACACGTGTTAACTACAATCACAAAAAATAGCACTTTCTGGGGTGGGGGGGGGGGGGGGGGTGAGGAACGTGCAACAAAATTGACTCTTAAGTCCTTTCTTTTAAAGTAACTTAGTTTTACAATTAATTAGAGAAATTACAATTTATCTATGAAGTCAATATTTACAAATTTTTATAAAAAATACTTCTGAAATAGACAAATCTTTGAAATAGACCAATTTCAATGCTTAATTAGCAAAATAGACAACTTTCAGAAAGTTGGTCTATTTTGCTAAGTAAGCACTTTTTTGGTGTATCTTGCTAACTACATATCAAAATTGGTCTTTTTAAAAATTTATCCTTTACAAAACTGCCATGAGCTACTTTTATTAGTCAAAAACATCATAATCTTTAAAATCAGCAGAAAAATACCAAACACTATCAGAAACTATACGATCGTTTTACGATAGTAACTCAAATATAGCAATCTTTCCATTCATTCGAAAGTTTATGATGTGTTCCTCTAATGAATATAGTTTACGATAGTCTGAATTCGTCAAAAATGGTAGAAAAATTAGGGTTTTGATGGTCGAAAATTAAAACTCTAGAGGAAAAAAAAGACCTTGGAAGAGGTACTTGCAGATCTCATCGCGGTTCTTCTTCGTAATAATCTGAATGAAGAGAGAAAGAGAAATTAGATTCGAGAACAATTAAAACCCTAACTTGTAACTATAATTTGCTCACCATTGCTGATGATGATGAGTTGGAGCTTGGAGATCTGAAGAGGGGGAAGAGAGCAGAGAGAAACCCTAGTTTTTGGAGGTGGTATTTATAATGTGGATTGTAACCGGGTTTTGCGGAGTCTAGCGATGAACGGTGCAGATTAGTTTGCTTCATGGTGGGGTTTCAAGGGGCCCACTGTAACTTATACACAATGTCTGGCCCACTTAAGAGTGTCTAAGGTGCTGTTTGGAAAGAGGTTTTTTAGGGGTTGTTTGGTTTGCAATTATAAGGGGTGGAAAACTCAGAAAACCCATTCACGTCAGATTTTTAGCCCTCCACGTCAGTTTTTTTTTGTTTCCATCTATTTCTTTGTGCCGCTTTGGTTCGCTCGGATGGAAGAGGGAAAACTCTGCTGAAATCGCCGTCAGCTCAGATTTTTTTTCCTCTCCGATTTCCTTCCCCAACCGAGTAAAATTAATAAAAACTCTACCACGTCAGTTTTTTTCCCTTCTCTGCTTTGTTTACAAAAGTTTTTTTTTTTTTTTCTATGCGAACCAAACACAAGAAAAATAAATACATTGGTTTCTCACAATTTTTTATGTGCGAATCAAAGCAAAACAATCTATTTCTTTGAAAAGTTTGGAAAACTCAAAACTTGTATTTCTTTACATGGAATTGCATTTCCCTATATCAAGGAAACGAACCAAACAGCCCCTTAGGAGAAAACGGCTGCAAAGCCTGCCAAAAGTGTAGCTTTTGACAGACTTTCCACCCAAATTGTCTCCTTTAGAGGCGATTTGGGTGGAAAGCCTGTCAAAAGCTGTACTTTTGGCAGGCTTCCCCCTACCCAAATCACAAACAAACAGCCCCTAATTGTTCAACTTTTTAAAGGGATGTTTGTTTCAAATCTTATAATTTTAGGATATGGATTTTACCATGGGATTTGAAATCCATATATGTTTTTATGGGTTGGGATTTCTAAAATGCTGTTTGTTTCATTAATATTTTGGGATTTAGAATACTACAATTTATAATATTTTGTTTGTTTCAAGCTCAAATTGTAGCATTACCAAATAAAATTTTTTGTAATATGATGAATATATTATCTTGGTGAGGTTACCTCTCACAAAAAGATAAAATTAAGATTGTAAATTCATCTCCGATTGAGAAGTAAGCACACCCATTTATGTGAATTGTCAAAATCCTCTCCAATTGAGAGGATTTGATAAATTCTAAAAATTGGGCACTTTTTGCACTTTTGGGATTTAATATTCTAAAAAATTTCCTAAAGCAAACGCCATATATGGAATCCCAAAATACAAAAAAACTCACTTTTTGATCCTAAAAATTATAATCCATACCAAATGCTAATTTTTTTGGTGAAACAAACACCCCCTAATTGTTTTTCGACGTGTTGCGTATTGAACAAAGGCCGGGCCCACCACTTATGAATGTTTGTGAAGAACTAATTAGAGAATGAAGTGTGCATTGGTATATAACTAGTATTTTAGCCCGTGCTATGTATGGTCATATCACAATTCATCTATATTTTGTAACGTTTCAATTACTCTTATCCGAATATAAATTTAAAAAATCTAGCAACTCAACCACTTCGAAACATGTGAACCCCACTCTTACTTGCCCCTATTGAGTTTAGATAACAAGTACCCGCCTAGAAATAATGGTATTAAGCAACTTATATAAAGCTATAATTAAAATTAAGATTATTTCAACTAATTTTTTATAATAAAATAATTAAAATAAAGATAATCAAAATATCCTAAATGCAGCTTGAATGAAATTACGATATAAGATAGTTTAATGTTCAAAAATTATTATTCACAAATGATGCATTGCCAAAAAAGTTCTCAATCAATCAATCAATTATAGGATATAATAAGCAAAACATTAAGAAAAGCACTAATAATTTCTAATTATTTTTTTCTCCATCTCAATCATCTTCTTGAAAATTGAAAGAGCATGTTCTTTATTCATCTCTGTAAAATATTCAACAAATTTTACAAAAAATTAAAATTTGTCAAATTATAATTAAAAATCTCTTACGGGAAAGATAGTTACTTTTAAATCTTGTAAATTATAGTTTCATAAAATATTAAATAAATCAGTAAATGAATAATAAATAATATAATTTTATTTTCATAATAATATATTAAATAACCAAATCATTAAGAAGATAATAAACATTAAATACATAGTTAATCCTAGACATTAATGTATTAATTATATAAGTATTTAAAAAAATTAATTATATTTTTTCCTGAACAATAGTTAATTTTTAATCATATTTTTCATTATAAAAATGTTATGCTTTAAAAACAAATAACAAAATAAAAAAAATTTACCTTTACGTGTATAAATCATGTTGTCGATTAACAAATAATCATATATATGAATTCTACAAAAATTTCAAAAAAATATTAATGTAATAGAAAATTTATAGGAAATTAGTAAATAAATAATAATATAGTTTCAGTTTAACAATTATAAATTAAATATGGAAATTTAAGTAACCTGCATTGGTTATCCAGAATACCCTTCATTTGGAATTTAATAAATTTTGAAAATTAAGAAAATCATGATATTTCCGTATAAAAAATACATATAACTGAAGTAACTTATGCTTATAATTTAGTATTAAATTTGGCATGAAAATAAAGTTTCATAACTATCTTTAAAAAATAAAAATTCAAACTAAAATTTGATGTTCTAGAACTAAATAATTTCAAAATATAAAACCAAGAATAAAAATTAATTTTTAGAAGTATTTAAAAATAAAAATAAAAAAAGTAAAACTAATTTAGGTATTCCTTAGTCTCATAATTACTATTTTTAAATAATTTCAAATTTTATTTATTTTGAAAATTCTATAAAATTTGAAATAAGTTAAAAAATGGGAATACGATCTAAACTTGGCAGTTTAATTAAAGTTAGATATTTTTCCATTAATTTACTCAAATTATGAATCTATTATATATAAATTTGGTAACATATATATATGATAATTTGAATTTTGTTTTCAAATTTTGTATTTTTTATTTCATAATTAGTAAATTTGGTATAAAAATAAACTTAACAACTATCTAAAAAATACAAAATTAAATAAAAATTTAAAATTCCAAGACTAAATAATTTTTAAAAAAAATTATAGAATTATTTTAAAAAATAAAAATCATAAATTCAAATTAATACCACAAAATTTGAAATTCAAAAACCTCAAATAAAAATAATATTTTAGAACTATTTAAAAAAAACATAAAATTCAAAATAGTTTTCAATTATTATAAGTTTCATTTAATATAAATTTTGTTTAATGTAGAAATAATTTATTGAAATATGGTTTATATAGTAATTTTGACAATTGGAAAATATAAAAGACTAAATTTTACCATAACTATCCATCTTATTACATGTAATTATTTTCTATTAAATCTGACCAACATATATTTGATATAATTAGTTAAAATAATTAATTAAATATTATTATAAGAAATTAGCAATTAAATAGTTAAATTTAAAACACTTAAATCAGTTATAAAATAATATATTAAATAAGTAAATAAATAATAAATATAATAAACCAATAAATAAATAGTTAATTTCATTCTCGTAACGAAATTTTAAATGACTAAATAAATAATAAATCGAAAAATATAGTTAATTTTTAAATCTTGTAATTTTTTGTTTCATAAAACATTAAATAAATTAGTAAATAAATAATAAATAATATAGTTTTTTCTTCATAATATTTTGTTAAATAACCAAATCATTATGAAGATAATAAACATTAAATGCATTGTTTAATTTAAATATTAATATATTCATTAGTTAGTTTTTAAAAATATTAATTATATGGTTTTATTTAATAATAGTTAATTTTTAATCAAAAATTTTATTATAAAAAATATATTTCTTTAAAAACAAATAATAGTTTATTTTAATCTCTATGCATATAGAACATGTTTCGATTAACAAATAATCGTATATGTAAATTCTACAAAAAATTGAAAAAAATATTAATGCAATTTAATTTTTTTAATAAATTAGTTAGTAAATAACAATATATTTTTTGTATCATAGTTATATAATAAATAAGTAAATTTAAGCAACCTAAGTTAGTTATTCGAAATACCTTTTATTTGGAATATAAGAAATTTTGAAAATCAAGAAAATCATGATATTTTGCATAAAAATAATACTAAATTTGGCATAAAAATAAGATTTAATAGTCATCTTAAAAAATAAAAAATTCAAAATAAAATTTGAAATAGCAGCGCTAACTAATTTGAAAACACAAAAATTTATTTTTTATAATTATTTAAAAATAAAAAATTGAAAATTCAAATTAATTATGGTATTCATTAATCTCATAATTACTTTTAAATAACTTTAAAATTGATTTATTTCAAAAATACTATTAAATTCGAAATAAGATGAAAAATGGAAATACGATCAAAATTTTGGCAATTTAATTAAAGTTAAATAGATTTCCATTAATTCTCTTAAGTTATGAATATATTCTATATAAATTAGGGGATTTGAATTTGAATTTAAAAACAAAAAATAGAAAATTCAAATTAATTTAAGCATTGTTCTTCTCATAATTACTAGTTTAAATTAATTTTGAAATTAAAAATTATTTAAAAATTTCTATTAAATTCAAAATAAGTTGAAAAATGGGAATACGATCTAAATTTGGTAATTGAATTAAAATTAGTTATTTTTCCATTAATTTTCTTAAATGCTAAATCTATTACACATAAATTAGGTAACTTGAATTTTTTAACATATAAATTACAATTTGAAAATTTTACAAATTTTAGTAATTTTTAATTTCATAATTAGTATCAAAATTTGGTACAAAAATGAATTTTGGAAACTATCTAACAAAATACAAAATTCAAATTATAATTCGGAATTCCAAACCTAAATAATTTCAAAAAAATAAAATTTTAGAATTATTTAAAAATAAAAAGCATAAACCAAAATTAATACCACAAAATTCAAAATTAAAAAACCATGAATGAAAATTTAATACTTCATATTTTAGAATAAAAACATTTAAAAAAATGAAAAATTCAAAACGATTTAAAATTAAAAAAAATAAAATTCAAATTAATATATTTAAAATAGTTTCATAATCTAAACTTGGTAACTTATTAAAGTAATATTTTTTACATTAATCTGTTTAAAATATGAATTTATTATACATAAATTTGGTAACTTAAATTTGATAAGATAAATTTAATAACTAGAAATTGATTTAAAATTTTGGTATTACTGAATTTAAATTTTACTAAAATTAATTTTATTTTTAACCCAGTTTGGTATAAAAATAAAATTTTACAACTATCCAAAAAAAATTCAAATTCATATTTGAAATTCTTTAACTAAATTGCGAAAATAATTTTGAACATTTAACATTAATAATGAAATATAGATGAATTTGGTACAAAATAAATTTAAAATTATATTTGGGTTTTTAAAATATACATAATTCAAAAAAAGTAAATTTAGAAAAAAATTTCAAATATTTCAAAAGAGAAAATATGTTTTTAAACTTTTGTTATAATTGCTGTAATAATATTTTTTAATGTAATTTGGATCTAGCACCAAAGATGTTCTAATTGATTATAAATTAATTTTTTCTGAATATTTGATTTAAAAAAACACCTAAATGAGAGAACTTAATTTTATTTGTGATATGAATTAGTTACTAAAGATATTGTCAAAGATATTCTAATTGATTATAAATTAATATTTTCTATATCTAAATATCTAATTATAAATTAATTGTTTTTAATATCTGAATATCCGGTTTGAATTGGTTACTGAAGATATTGCTAAAAATATTATAGAAATAATGCCTAAATATATTTGCTAAATTTATAATAATTGTACTAATATTTTTAAAAACCTAAAAATGTTTTTTACTTGTAATTTTAATCATTGTAATTAAAAAAAAATTATATCTTAAAATATTATAATTCAAAACTATTAGTTTATAAAATTCAAAAAAATATTTTCAAAAATTTATAATAATTACGTAATATATTTAAAAATCAAAAAATAATTTAAACACTTTAATATTTTTTAATCTGTTAAACCAAAGATATTCTATTTGATTATAAATTAATTATATCTGAATATTTAATTTGAAAAGAAGCACCTAAATGTGCGGATTTTATTTTATTTTTAATTTAAATTAGTTACAAAAGATATTGCTAAAGATATTTTAATTAATTATAAATTAATTTTTTCTATATCTAAATATCTAATTATAAATTTATAATTTTCTATATCTGAATATCTAATTTGATTAGTTACAAAAGTTATTGTCAAAGATGTTGTAAAAATTTTAAAACACATAAATATATTTGTAAAATTTTAATATAATTGGTGAAATAATTTTAAAATAAAAATATTTCTATATATAATTTTTAATCACTGTAATAATTTAAAAATTTATAATTTATTTGAAAATATATTTATTTGTTATAATATTTTAAAAAATAGAATATATATTTATTATGAAAATTTTAAGATTATTTTAAAAATATATTTTCATAACTATTTAAATATGTAATAAAATCCAAATTAAATTTAAAAATTAATAAAATAAAAAAATTCAATTATACAGAAATGAAAAAATTTAAATTCTTATATGTAGATTAGAATTAAAACTCAAGTTCTAAAAGATTAAATTTTTTGGTAATTAAAACTTAAAAAATGTTACACAAATTAAAATAAAAATTATATTAGACGGAGGAAGGTGAAATACCTAAATTAATTTCCCCAAGTAATTAACGAACCATGGGTTGAAGATAAAATTATGTAGGAATTAAAAACCGATGATTTAAATATAGTTAAAATAAAAAAATAATGCACAAATTAAAATAAAATAAATATAGGATGATGCTAGATTAATTGCATGATATAATTTTTGGAGATTGGAACAATAATTCAGAGTAGGAACTACAAATTAACAATAAAAAATCTAAAAAATACACAAATTAAAATAACATAAATATTGGATGGTGTTAGCTTAATTACCTGATGTATTTATCATAGATCAGAATAATAATTCAGACTTCTATAAAAAAATTAAGATAAGAAAATTGAAATATAAAAAAGTAACATGGAAAAAGTGATCGAAAAATAAAATCAATATTTGAGATAAATAGATTTTTTAGTTTTTCAAGAAAACTGAAATGTATACTTTTTCCATATATTGAAAAGAAATGCCTAAATGAGGGGATTTAATTTTATTT
>BQKN01035711.1:888-17168 GCA_022839385.1 Asparagus kiusianus
GAGAGAGAGAGAGAGAGAGAGAGAGAGAGAGAGAGAGAGAGAGAGAGCAGACATGTGCATTTTAGGGTTTAGGTAAATAGTTTCTTCTTGTGCTGTCTTGTAAAGGTAAATAGGGACTAAAACATAATTATTTCATGTATTGGGGGCTTTATCACACAAAAAATAATATGGGGAGGGGGGGCTGGTCACAACCATTTTATATATTTTTGGGCCTTGACACATTTTTTCTTTTTTTTTTAAATATAGATTATTTTTTATCCCCATAAATTTTAGTATGCATAAAGCACAGGAAATATTATTCATCACAAATATGGAATATGGTTTGTATAGTTAGCATGTATATTTATAAAAAAGATATAGAATTCTTAATTATATAACTTATCCAATGTATTAAGAAGAGGATAATGAGTATCAAATTATATATGAAGAATTCTCTTATACACTGATACAGCTGATTGACAGCCAAATGAATAAAGAGGGTATCAAAAGACCCTGCTACTATGCTAAAATTCCGAAGTTATGATAAAGATCAACCATACTATCATATATGGGAAAATCTTCTTATACGTGATATGATATTCATTATTCTCTATTATAAAAATATAAAATAGAGTAGTTGTCTCAATCACATGTACAGAGAGAAAATTCATAAGAACAATTCAAAAATGTTTTAAGTTGATGAGATTAGAAATACATGTTCAAGTTTAGACATTGTCCTTTTTCCATAAAAATAAAAATAAAAAACAGACAAAAGAATTTCAGACCCAGCCAGTTGGATTTGTTCCTGGATGTTCTCATTTAATTTTATGAACAATCTAAACAGAAAATTCCAAGCACCAAATAGTGTATTTTCCCTTACTTTAGTTTAACATTAACATATAGTTATGGCTGTGCCTAACAAAATAAACTTGGAAGTTGGTGAGTGACAATTGGAATGATCAACGAGGGAGACGTGAACGGATCGTTGGTCAATACAAACGAACGAACATGCAGCGGTGCTCGTCTTCGACACCGCCGATGCACGTAGTATTAGATGGTGGACCCCACACTTTAGCACCCGAAGTTCTGTGGGCCCCACAGAAATCATTTGCCCACCTCGTGATTCTTGCGACTGCGCTCCTTTTTCGTGCGTTCGAGTTGCGAGCACGACAGCGCGTCTCACGTCCTCCTGCCACGTGGCACGCGTGTTCCGCCGTCGCGGCGCTTGCCTCTCGCTGAACGTCGTCTTTAATAAGCTGTCTGCGCGCTGACAAACATTCTCTTGCCGTAAGGGGCCTCAGGTTGCAAATATCTACGAGAATGCCATTGGGTGCAAAAGTTTCGATTCGTGAAATTGCAAATCTAATTTGTATTTGTGTTGATTTTAGTTCCATAGAGTTTGTTTGTTCAATTTATTTAGGTGTTTTTATAACTTTCTGAATAAAGGCTATTAAATTTTATGAATTGCTATGACTCCACTAGCAAATTGAAAAAAAGGAAAAAATAAAAAAGAAACATGAACTCACTATACGATTTGGCAAGACTTATATCTTTGACAGATGCATAAACTCACTTAACAACTCAAAAAGTCATAAAAATGGATGCATGCTATTGTCCTGATTATTTTTTCCTTTGTCTAAGATCATATGCTGCTAAGCAACTGTAAAATGTTCCAAATTCACATTTTACTTTTTACAACACGAGAATTTGGTAAAAAACACAACAAAGCAAACAAATTAGGTTTCCCCCTAGAAACCACCTTAGAAATAGGTAATTATATGGAAATTATATTTAAAAGTAATACATATATAAATTAAAAATAAAAGGTGATTTCTATATAATTACTTTATTGTGAAGGTGGTTTCTAGGAGAAAAAACCCAACAAATTATCAAGTAAACAACTAATTAGACAAACGTCCAATCTAAACTTAACTAATCTCCTCGCATACATGAGGACACTTAAAATGAGGAATAATTAAGAGTAGCATTTGTCGATAGCTATGGACTCAGCTCTGTTAATCTTGAAATTTTATAGAACACGAGGAGAAAATTATAGTATACTATATATTAAAGTGAAAAAGAATAAACATTACTTAGCTCTCACTTGTCAGAAAGTTGTATCTCTAAGGGGCTGTTTGGTTCGTTTCCATAAAATAAAGGAAATGGAATCCAAGGCAAATAACCATTTCCTAAAAAAAATTTGGATCATCCAGGAATCCATAACTTGTGTTTGTTATGGAGTTATAAATTGAAGTTTAAGAAAACATATCCATAACTTGTGTTTGTTCACCACCAAAGAAAAGGAAAACACCTTCAAAAAAAGCTTTCCATAAAAGCTGTTGTGTTTGGTTCAAAGCCGAAGAATAGGAAAGAGGCCAACTGCTTGTCAGTATTTTGGCAAACCATTTCCTAAAAAGCTGTTGTGTTTGGTTCAAAGCCGAAGAATAGGAAAGAGCGTCACGTGGTGTGTCAGTTTTCCAGCCCAATTCCTCTCAAAAAAGTGGAAATGGGAGATCCTAAAAAAGCTACTATTTGTCAGGTTTTTGGCAAACCTTTTCCTAAAAAAAATGGGAAACAAACGCTGTTTTTGGAATCCAAAAAAGCCTAAAATGTTGCTTTTTGTTCCATAACTGTAGTTTTCCAAAAAAAAACCCCAACCAAACAGCCCCTAAACCTAAACGGAAGTCGCCAATTTGAATACCCCTGTTCGACACTTGGTTTTATTCCATGACAAAAAACTGATTTTTTTTTCTTTGTGGCGTATTGGCCTTTCTCCTTCCAAAATACAGATGCAGTTAATTCTAAGCATGTATGGACCAGGTTATTTTACTTAGTAAATCTCCTTCTTTCAACTTTTTACATAACAAACCTTTGTTATTATACTCAAATATTTCATAACTGGGGTATTTTTCCTATATAAATCCAAAATCTTACCCTTATATATGTTAAGCCCGCCGACTTCTAAAATTAAATACTTTGTGTATAAACCCAAAGTTTTATCTTATTTATTCTTAAGCCCACCTATTTTCGTAGAGTTTTTGAGAGATCTATGGGGACCATAAAACTTGAGTATATGGGATCGTTTTGCCTACAAAACTTAAGTTTTATCCTTATTTATTTTCAAACACATTCACTTCTAGAGTTGTTTTTTCACTTAAAACTAAAAAAGTTACCCCCAGTAATTCTTAAGCACACCCACTTTAAGGTCTTACTATGTTTTTTTTTACCTAGGAACACAAATGTTTTATCTCAATTTTATCTTAAAGCTAATAAACTTACAGAAGATTTTTTTGACTACAAACCCAAAGTTTTATCCTTTTTTTATTCTTAACTCAGCCACTTCCAAGGTGAGGTTTCTCCTATAAATCCAAAATTTTATCCCATTTATTTTTAAACTCTAGACTAAAAAAAGTATATAAATTTCTATATTTCAATTTTAAGTAGTAAGGCGTATGATGTATTGTTAAATAAAATACTTTAACCACTATGTTGTTTTACTTTTTTTTTTTCACACCAAGACATGACATTTTAAATTGTAGATGTTATTTTTTGCTTATAAACTCAAAGCTTAATCCCTCACCCCCTCCCTCTATTTATTTTAAAACTCACCCACTTTCAAAAAGTACTATTTGTATGGAAATCAAAGTTTTTCTTGGTTGGTTTTTAACCCACCCACTTCCGATGCCCTAACTTTTAAAATTACTCACAGAAACAAAGCACTTCATCAAGATAATTTTAACATCACTTTGCATTCTAGTACTTTGATATAAATAAAAATTGAAAAGTTTTAATATAACTTACTATATATTTTTTAGTGATTAGATACGCTACATATTTCTAAACTAAATATTTGAACCATCATTTTTAATCACTTTTTCACATTAACTCCCGGTATTGCAGGGTTCAATTTTACTCGTTTTGGTCTAAGACCACGGTCTGCAATTCTAGTACACAAACAAGGGCATTTCAGTAAACAGTAGATTTTTGGTCCGGGCAACCGCGGCGAGACCAACCAGCAATAATCCAGCTCGAGAGGGAGCGAGAAAGTAGACCGCCCGCCACGTCATCTTACGATATATAGACGGCCACTCTCTCTGTTTCTTCCCGCTGATCTCGCCTTCTCGTCTTCCCTTTTTCGAAAAAAATATCCCTTAATAGATTAAAAAAAAAGAAGGAAAATTGCCATTAATGCCGCTCCACCTCCTTCCTCCTCAATCTTCCGAACCCTAATTTAACGACAAGTTCTACGAATTGAGAGAGAGGCTCCAATTGGACTGCCGGCATCAATTTGGGCGAGGCCCTCGTAGAAATCGTCATTGGAGACGAGCACTAGCATTTAAAAATCGGTTCTTGGCGTGTTTGGGGAATTTTTTTCTTTTGAAGTTTGGAATTGGTCTCTGTGTCCTCATCGTAACTCGTGGTTTGAAAACTTCAGGCAACAACGACAGGAATTAGAGAGTTTTTGGGTTTTAAAAGGAGACAGAGTCTTCATTCAGTGGAGAAGCGGTTGTTTCCTTATTTAAATATGAAACTGTTCTCAATTTAACTCGCTTCGCTGCCTTCGAATTGAAAAGACCCATGCTTTCTTCGGAGTTAGCATCGCAATTTCTCTGCTGAGGTTAGTTACCATTTGCTGTCAAATTTTAGGAGAAAGATGAGTCTTTTACTGTTTCTACTTACAGTAATGCTGATTAATTTGGTTCTTCAATTTTGATGTCTTGCCGTTGATAACTTTCTTTTTTTAATTTTTGGTTGAATTTGGAAAGACTCATATGCTTCATTATGATTTTTTTTTTGATATATCTGGATTTCTATTTTGGGTTTTTGTGTTTCTATTCTTTTCTCCCGTCATAATTTATGGGAAAAAGAGCATTTTTGCTATTTTTTTCCCCTTTCAGTAATGCTGTTTAATTTTGGCTCTAGAGGCTCTGAATTCGTGCTCTCTTTCAAAAATTATCGTGATTTTTAGTGTATTTTTGGAGTAACTTTTGCATGTTCAGTATATTTTATAGCAGAAAATTGTGGGTAATAAGATGTAAAATTTCGAAATAAGGTAAAAAAATCTCTCTTTTTCTTGCTTGATTTTCTGCCTCCAATACATTTAATTGTAATCATGAACTCAAATTTGGGAGATTCTCTTTCCTTTTGTATATTGCCTACTTCTTCTATCCTTTATTCACTCCAAAACCCAATAAAATTTCTGATTCTTGGAAAATCATCTGACTAATTTTTAGATCCTATACCCTACAACTCCAACCCTCACCAAGAAAAAGAAGCAAATCATGGCGTCCAAATTTCTCAAAGGCAGCCGGCAACTCAAACATGTCCCCGACTCCTCCATTGACATGGGCAAGCCACCAGCTCCTCCACCTCCAACCGTCACTTTTGGCCGCCGAACACTCTCAGGACGATACATAAGCTACTCCCGAGACGACCTCGAGAGCGAGCTCTCCTCCGCCGAGTTCTCAAATTACCATGTTCACATCCCCATGACCCCCGATCGCCAATCCACAGGCCGAACTGATATAGTCCCTATGGACTCTTCCATCACTGCCCGTGTTGAGGAACAATATGTCTCGAATTCTTTATTCACTGGTGGATTCAACAACGTCACTCGAGCCCATTTGATGGATAAAGTCACTGAGTCTGATACCAATTCCCATCCTCAGATGGCAGGGACGAAGGGGTCATCTTGTTCAGTGCATGGATGTGATCAGAAGATTATGAGCGATGAGAGAGGAGAAGATATTCTACCTTGTGAATGTGATTTCAAGATTTGTGTTGATTGCTTCACTGATGCCGTTAAGACTGGTGGAGGGATTTGTCCTGGGTGTAAGGAGCAGTATCGTTCGACTGATTTGGATGAGGTTTTGGGGAAGGATGGGAACGCTAAGGCTCTTTCTTTGTCGGGGGCGAAGATGGAGAGGAGGTTGTCGATGATGAAGTCCACAAAGTATGATTTTGATCATAATAAGTGGTTGTTTGAGACAAAGGGGACTTATGGGTACGGGAATGCATTTTGGCCTGCAGCAAATGACGATGGTGATGAGAGGAGTGGAGATGGAGGGAGTGAGCAGAGGAAGGAGTTGATTGCTAAGCCATGGAGGCCTCTCACTAGAAAGTTGAAGATCCCGGCAGCAGTCTTGAGTCCGTATAGGTAAATCACTGCTTTTCCCCCGTCAATTGTGTTTAATTATAGGTAAATAAACTAGTAAACCTGTTAATCACTAGGAGAAGAACATATATTCCAATTCTCAGAAATCTAGTAATATAAGTGATAGGATGCCAAAATATATGAATCTATGGGGGGAAAAAGAAAAGAAAAGAAAGAAAAGAAAAGAGATGTTGTATGATCTGTAGTCTGTGGACCAAAGGGAAGGCTTGAAGTCAATAAAGTGTAGCTATCGTAACATAAGTAAATGATATCATCTACCAGTAGCTTTCAGTTATTTGAAACAGTTGTTATCCACTTGATGAATCTTTTATAGGTAACTTGAGGATGTTTGAATTGGTTTGAGTAAATAATTAATGATATTGGTGGATTATCAATTACCATTTTACTAAGGAAACATTCATAAATCTGGGGGACCTGTTGATTGTCTGAAGACCATTTTTTCTTTGACTAAAAGTGGTGGCCTTTGTCAGCTTACATATGGAAAACGGATTTGTTATACCCGAGTTATAAATTTTTTGTATTTATGCCATATTATTTCGTATGGGCAAGGCTTGAAATCTCGGTATCTATATCTGTATTATTAGGCAGCTCTCTGAGTAATTTGTATTGCTGGTCTCGTAGTTATGATGGCTTTAGATTGAATGCATCAGACTCTTACGCCTGTGTTAAAACTAACTGAAATATCCCAAAAACTATGTGAGGACAATTGCTAATGGCTTGGCACATTATTTTAACCACTTGTCAATGTCCAAATTAAGTTTCACTAAGTCAAAATCTGATAACTGCTGAAGTAGTAATTTCCAGTAGAATGATATTTGAATTAACAATCTTTACATAAATGAATGTGTTTAAAATCAAATTTCTTGATAATATATTGTTTTGATAAAATTCAATATGATCACATTTAATACAAATAGATAATGTCTTATACCTCGAGGACTTGATATTTTCTTCCTATGTAAATGTCTTTCTACTGGAGTATCTCAATTCTTTTTCATCTAGCCTATACGTTGGCATCACTGAACATTCCTTAAGCTCGTTTAGTTTTGTGTTAAACGTGTTAGAGAGCATGTGCAATAGCAGCAGGAAGGATTTTCTTTTTTCCTGTTCTGTTTGTTGCATGTGGATTTCAACATGTTCAGGTTCTAATTGGTATCAGGCACCCTGTCCACAAACTGATGTCTTGAGTGATATAGTTGGGAACTGTTATGAAAGTGTGGGTCCTTGCATTATTTGTATACACATACACATTATCTTCTGAATCTTAGCTGATTCTTCATTGTCCATTATAGAGTTTAGACAGAATAATTTACTAAAGTACAAAACTTTTCCCCTGTTTCTTGAAGGCACAAAAATGTATGTCACATCTTTATCAATTGTAATATTCAGAATGGAGAAGGATGTATTGTATTTTACATGTTTTCTTTAATATGCAAGTGGTTTGCTTTGCAAATTGCAGTGTAGAAATACTTGGCCTTTCTTCAGTGATTACTTAAAATTTTCTGAATTGTATATAGTAAGCATCACTTCTACTGATTTATACTGTGGCGATCATGTCTACTTTTGTAAAGAAAGAATTTTTTGTATCTCCTATACAAAACTAAATTCTTCTGCCTTCTCTGCTATTATTTAGGCTCCTCATTGTCATCCGCATGGTTGTCCTTGGCCTATTCCTCGATTGGCGTATTCGAAACAAGAACCAAGACGCAATCTGGCTATGGGGCATGTCCGTAGTCTGTGAGCTCTGGTTCGCCTTCTCTTGGCTTCTCGACCAACTCCCCAAGCTCTGCCCAGTGAACCGCGCTACTGACCTCACAGTACTTAAGGAAAAATTCGAGACTCCAAACCTGAGCAATCCCACTGGAAAATCCGATCTCCCAGGCATAGACATCTTTGTGTCCACAGCCGACCCAGAGAAAGAGCCTCCACTTGTTACTGCAAACACTATACTGTCCATCCTTGCTGCAGATTACCCAGTTGAGAAGCTTTCTTGCTATGTTTCAGATGATGGCGGTGCTCTCTTGACATTTGAAGCAATGGCGGAAGCTGCTAGCTTTGCTTACTTGTGGGTCCCTTTTTGTCGGAAGCACAATATTGAGCCTAGAAACCCTGAGAGCTACTTCAGCTTGAAAAGGGATCCATACAAGAATAAGGTGAAGCCAGATTTTGTTAAAGACAGGAGAAGGGTGAAACGAGAGTATGACGAGTTCAAGGTTAGGATAAATGGGCTGCCAGATTCTATTAGACGGCGCTCAGATGCATACCATGCTCGAGAGGAGATTAAGGCTATGAATTTGCAGAGGGAGAAAGCTGGAAATGAACCTGTAGAGCCTGTTAAGATTCCGAAAGCAACTTGGATGGCTGATGGTACTCATTGGCCTGGAACCTGGGTTAATCCCTCGGCTGAGCATTTTAAGGGTGATCACTCTGGGATCATACAGGTAACTACTTGGTTATATTCTATTTTATCTTTCTAAATATCCATGTGTCAGGTTTCCTTCAGTAGTCTAGTTTTTTTTTTACTTTTTCTTTTTCTTTTTATGGTAAAAATGTTTGCTTTTACCTGTTATTTTCTTTGATACTAGTCTTGGTGTAAGTATTTGGTTGCCGGTTCAGAAAATCTGAAAAATCTTTACTGATTTAAAAGTCTTCAGCTCTTACTTTTCATTTATTTAAGAAGAATTATTGAAACTCTAAAGTAAGTATTTGGTACTTGCCTGGGCATATAAATAATATTTGAACTACTTTCTTCCCGCCAAACCAAAGTAATTAGGAACGCATTTACTCTTTTTCTTTCATAAATTTAACCTTTATTCCACCTTTGAGCTTATAATCTACTCCCTTACGATAACTAAGTTAGTCCATCCTTCAATTTGCTTTTTGGCCTATATTTACCTATTGAGGTAGCAATTTGTCTAAAATCGTTTCTTTCACAGTGATAATTTTCTTACTTGATCAATATCGTGTTTCAGAATTTCAATGTTATTGTCCATTCCTTCAGTTCTGTAGTAACCAGGTTTTGCTTTCAGGTGATGCTGAAGCCTCCAAGTGACGAGCCCTTATACGGAACCAACAATCCCGAAGACGAAAAAGGCATCATTGACCTCACTGAGATTGACATACGCCTTCCCATGCTTGTCTATGTCTCTCGCGAAAAACGTCCAGGCTATGACCACAACAAGAAGGCCGGTGCCATGAATGCCCTTGTTCGAGCCTCTGCAATCATGTCCAATGGTCCCTTCATCCTCAACCTCGACTGTGATCACTATGTCTACAACTCTCAGGCTCTCCGTGAAGGCATTTGCTTCATGATGGACCGTGGCGGTGATCGTCTCTGCTATGTCCAGTTCCCCCAGAGGTTTGAAGGAATTGACCCCTCAGACCGTTACGCCAATCACAACACTGTCTTCTTCGATGTTAACATGCGTGCACTTGACGGCCTTCAAGGCCCTGTTTATGTTGGCACCGGTTGCCTCTTCCGTCGAATTGCTCTCTATGGCTTTGACCCCCCTCGAGATCATAAAGAACACCCATCGGGTTGCTGCGGATGTTGCTTTCCAAGAAGAAAGCGTAAGGTCGCCGCTGCCTCTGAGGAGTCCCGGTCTCTGAGGATGGGGGACGAAGAAGAAGAAGAGATGAATGTATCATCGTTTCCCAAAAAGTTTGGTAACTCGAGCTTTCTAATAGATTCAATACCAGTTGCTGAGTTTCAGGGCCGGCCACTCGCTGACCATCCATCTGTCAAGTACGGTCGGCCTCCTGGCGCCCTCACCATTCCCCGAGACCTGCTCGACGCCTCCACTGTTGCAGAGGCGATCAGCGTGATCTCCTGCTGGTACGAGGATAAAACAGAGTGGGGAAATCGTGTTGGATGGATATATGGCTCAGTCACCGAGGATGTCGTAACGGGATACAGAATGCATAACCGAGGTTGGAAGTCGGTGTATTGCGTGACAAAACGAGACGCTTTCCGTGGAACTGCTCCGATCAACCTCACTGATAGGCTCCACCAGGTTCTGCGGTGGGCGACGGGTTCTGTTGAAATCTTCTTCTCAAGAAACAATGCATTCTTCGCGAGCCCAAAGATGAAGCTTCTCCAAAGGATAGCATATCTCAATGTCGGTATCTATCCATTCACCTCCATCTTTCTCATTGTCTACTGTTTCCTCCCAGCGCTCTCCCTCTTCTCTGGGCAATTCATCGTGCAGACACTCAACGTGACGTTCCTTACATACCTTCTCACTATAACGGTAACCCTTTGCTTATTGGCGGTGCTTGAGATCAAATGGTCAGGGATCGAGTTAGAAGAGTGGTGGCGAAACGAACAGTTTTGGCTCATTGGAG
Organism: Asparagus kiusianus; assembly: GCA_022839385.1. Taxonomy (NCBI): domain Eukaryota; kingdom Viridiplantae; phylum Streptophyta; class Magnoliopsida; order Asparagales; family Asparagaceae; genus Asparagus; species Asparagus kiusianus. The sequence continues at coordinate 11,387 of BQKN01035711.1, forward strand.
GGACAAGTGCACATATAGCCGCAGTGCTCCAAGGACTGCTGAAAGTTATTGCTGGGATCGAAATCTCATTCACCTTAACCTCGAAATCAGGAGGTGATGACGTTAACGATGAGTTTGCAGACCTCTATACCGTGAAATGGACATCACTGATGATACCACCGATAACGATCATGATGGTGAACCTCATTGGGATCGCAGTTGGCATAAGTCAAACAATCTATAGTCCGTTGCCGCAGTGGAGTAGGCTGCTTGGGGGAGTCTTCTTCAGTTTCTGGGTGTTGGCTCACCTGTATCCTTTTGCAAAGGGATTGATGGGGAGGAGAGGGAGGACTCCAACCATCGTGTTTGTTTGGTCGGGGTTGATTGCGATCACTATATCGTTGCTTGTTGTCGCCATTGATCGGCCGGATGGGAGCTCAGAGATTGGTGGCAGGTTTTCTTTCCCTTTTTAATTTTATTTGCTTTTATTGATTTATACTTGTTTAACCGTTTTAATTGGAGATTGGAGGGTAGATGAAACATAATATACTTGTGAAGAAGGGTATAGTTTGTTCATAGTGTGTGGAGAATATAGAGGGAATTTTATTTGATTGGCCTATTCATTGTAATTTTGGGTACATATCAAATTGGAATTACAACATTTTTTTTAAAGATTATGTGTTGCTTGCTTACCTATTTAGAACAGAGAAAATTTCATTTACTGCGTAAATACCAGTGTATCTGTTTGTTTTTGGGAGTACATCCTACTTCCGTACCTACCAAGGAAGGGGGAAAAAGGGCAAGACAACGTTAAAAAAAAGGTTATATATATGAAATATAAGTTATATTTACGAAACGGAATAAAACATGACCCAAAAAATTTTTTGTATGCACCACACATCATACCCATAAGTTGTACCTAGCTACGCAAAAACCTAACCCTCTGAGAGAGGCCAAATATTAAATTATTAGCTGTCACAATTTCTCGGTCACTGCTTTATATTTTTCTTGTCAAAAGAAGTTACAAAAAATAGAGTTTATATTGCTCTTTTTTGTTGTGACTTGAAAATAAAAATGACAAGGTTTAATTATGGAGAAATTAATGCATCAAGGGAGAGGAGATTGTGTACTTTACTCCATTGACCGCCTGCATCATTGTTATTGAAGTTTGTTCTTTATAAGCACTATTCATATATGTTCTGGTCGCTAGTTCATACTATACTAGATCTAGTTGCATTCGAGTTTGAAGTTGAAGGGAGCTCCTTCGATGGGGAACTCATCTTGTCAGAGTGGGGTCACCTCCAAATGACAGGTAAACTTGAGCCATCGTGGTTAAAAAGCTGAGTTTTGAGCAAAGCTTGTTAGGATAACCAACTTAATTTAGTGCCAGCGCGAGATGAATATCCAATGCAAATATCTTGGAGCGAGGTTAACTTGAGCCAGCGTGGTTACGGCACGAGCTTAACTCATCAACCGAGAGGTTAAAAGTGTTAAACTGGGGTTTATTTATTAGCTGAAAAACCTTTCTGGTGCAAGGCTAGCTCGATTATACCAGCATCAAACGCGATGTTGACAATTGCAGCTTAATTTATTAAGCTCATGCCAGGATACTGGGTAGGCGTGAGGTTGAAAGTGCGGTTTTGACCAACTTGTAAGCGTGTCAGCTTCACGTCGCTCATGAGAGCTATCTTCTCTTATATGAGAGGCGCTACAGGCGCACTCTAAGTCACAACATCAACCACACTCCCTCTCTCTCTATAGTGCAGGAGGCCCCACATGTGATTTTTTAAAAAATCACATGTGGGGCCTCCTGCACTGTAGAGAGAGAAGGAGTGTAGTTGGTGGTGTGCCTCTATCATTTCTTCTCTTATATTAGCTAGTATTTATTGCAGCGAATTTGTCATTGCAGTGCTATCAGAAGAAATGATGATGTTGACAAGGTGCCATCCATATACTTCATGTTGACGGGAACTTAAATCCTCCCGAACTGCACATGGTCATAACACATTTATGAAAAAAAATAAAAATTGTGTCAAGATCCCAAAAACAATACCTTCATGTGCTTCAGCCCACTACCACATTTGAGGTCTATGGGCACGGTTGTGAACCGTCACATTAGGCATAAAAACCGTTGCCTTACATCTATGGAGACGGTTCAACATTCATCTCGTTTACGGCCGTGCTCTTAGGCCGCCTAATGGGACGGTTTATGATCCTAGGGGAACGATTTGTAAACTGTCATGATTGGTATCATAAGGGAACGGTTGTGCTAAGGGGCCGGTTCTTAGTTTTATGCAAGTGGAACGGTTGTATATCAAGGAGAACGGTTTTTAGGTTCTAAGCAACGATAACAGTTTGATAGCAAGGGGAACGATTTTTAGGTTCTAAGCAAGGGGAACGGTTTGATAGCAAGGGGAACGGCTTTTACTTTTGAGCAATGGGGACAATTATCTAGCAAAAGTGACGGTTTTAGATTTTGGAGCAATGTCAACGCTTATACAGCAGTGGAAATAGTTTTTGGTTTTACGCTATGACAATGCTTGCATAGTTACAATGGTGAATCAAATTTTACACATAGCAAAGGGCTACAGTAAAAATCAAATGCTACACATATATGGTAGTAGCGACATTTATCTGTTGTTGTAATATATGCAAACAGAGAAATTATAAACTACAATGTTTACAAACAACCCCACCGAAATCTTAATCTTAACAGAAGGAACCTTAAAAAGAAGAATGATATAGCAACAATTCATTAACAGAAGGAACTTTTTTGCTTATGTCCAAAATACAAATCTATATTCCTCCATTATTAAAACGCAAAAGATCTGTTCATCGCTTAATTGAAAAGTACCTTGATATTAATAAGCTCTTTTTCAATCATTAGAACAAACGAATCTCACAATAAGCGATAAGCACGGATCTTTTCTGTAGTAGGCATCATTAATTTTCCTGCATCAAATTGAGATAAAAAGATTAGCATGAATTTACCAAGACTTGTGGCCATTATGAATAACATATTGATGCAAGGTGAGGTGAATAATAAAAGAGGATGAATCTTGATCAAAAATTAATCATCAATAGCATCAATAAAACACCATATAATCATCAGAAGATGAGGAAAAACTCTTATAAAAAGGAATAAGGAATTGTCAGATATAACAAAAGAAAAAACTACCTCATTTCGTGGATGATGGCTGCTTCCAGATGAGCGAGGACGATCATGATTTCGAGCACTATTACCTTCCTCAGGTGATCTTGTGCGTGCAACAAGTCTTGCAATAGCTGTCGGATCAATTGTTTGCCCAAGTGTTTTAGTCAAGAGCTCGGCGAAACCATGAACCAAATTTGCCTTCTGCGCCTCAAATTTTTTTGTCAACTATTGTTCAACTTTTTGTGATATAGTTTGAACAACAGATTCTGGAACTTGCTCAATATCCACGATCTTTTTATTTTTATTCTGGAGCATGGTTTTAGTGACACCCCTCCCCATAAGATGTACACGTCCAGGATGTTCATCTTTTTTGACTAAATCCCATGCATCATCAACTTCATCTTGAGATTTGAGTTCTTCTAAAACACTCTACATTAGCAAAATTTATATTTAGTTGATATGCATGTTATATGAAAATTAGGACCTAGACAGCAATATATGAATATTAATATTTAGTTGATATGGCATATACTTACTATCAAATTGATTGTTTTCTCTCCTTGTGGTTTTATCTTCTTTTTACGGGTCTCAATAAACATTTCAGCTTCACTTGGAGGTCTTCCCAACTCATTTTCCTATAATAAAGACATGATAGTTAAAATATTAATAAATACATTAACAACGAACAAAAAGAAAGGATGCAATTAATAAATAATATTAAACAAAAACAATTAAAATACCAATTTTTTGTGAATCCTGGCAAAACTTATTGACCCCATCGTGTGTACATATTCTTGACCTTCACGATTTGCTTTGTTGGTCTCACTTGTTGTCTACACAATCAGAAGGAACTGTTGGGTCCTCTTGTTTTGATAATGATTTTACAAACAATTTACAACTAATATTGTTTACAGTATTTTGTTTTGTGTTGTTTAGTATATACAGGAAATCGAGCTAAACAAGATATATTGAAGCTATGCATATCAAGTCAATCAATCCAAGTCCAAGCTTCAGAAGATTCTTTCTTGGTATACTTAGTATAGGATTATATAATGTGTGTTAATTCTATGCTCAAATATACACACACATTACATTTATGAATTTTCATGAAAATAGGTGTTTTTATGCAAAATACATTCAAATATGTTTTGGACTATATAAACCATGCTAACATCTTTTATTATGTCCATAAAAATATGTATTTTAGCACTTTTGAATATTTCTGTGTTTTCACAAATGGTAAGAGAAAATTGAAAAATTCTTTTTCCAACATGTTCATATTCATGATTATAAACTTTTCCAAAAGTTTTACATTTTTTGGAATTTATTTACTATTTTTTAGTGAGCCTTGAAACTCAACTTAAAAAATCGTTTCAGGTTGATAACCTGTTATCAGTCGACTGATCAGTTGAATGAAGAATGTGCTTGTAATCTTCAAAAGTTTCTGTTCTGTTTTGATCGACTGACCAGTCGACTGATGATCCATCAGTCGATTGATAAAGATAGTCAGTCGACTGATGAGCTGCCTGACGCCTACAACGGTGAGCTCATCAGTCGACTGATGATTTTCGTCAGTCGACTGATAAGCCATAACGGCTATATTTCTAGCCTTTGTTATTTAATCATTTTTGCTGGTTTTGCTTGAGTTTTGTGCCTTGATTTTTCATCCTATATAAACCCCTATTGTTCTCATCAGAATATCCATCCAAAAGGGTTTTAAAAAAGAGTTTAAAGAGTTTTAAAGTTTGTTTATGTTTCTAAGTTTGAGTTTACAAAGAGGAGGCTTGCATTTTTAATTGAGGAATTCATCCTCAATCTTCTTCAACCTCTATTGTGTTTATAGAGAAGTTTTCCTAACTCTTTGCTCTAGTAATTTATTTTTGATTTTCATATTATCATCATTGCTAGTTTTGCTAATTGAGTTAGGTTTTGTTTATACTCATTTTATCACACACACCATATTTGAGTTTGTAGCATTTCATACATCATATATTGGGTTGTGGGATTGTGATTTGTAAGATTGAACTTACATTAAGTTCTCATCCATATTAGAGAACATTTTATTGTAATTGAGCCTAATTATGAGCTGCATATTGTATTACATTTAGACACCGAGAGAAGTGGTTAGTGAGAGACGAGGTCGGTTCCGAGAGGAGTGGCGTCGGTAGTAAAGCCTAGAGGTAGGTCGTAATTTCAAGCACTTGAGGAAGGTGACACGGGCTAGGCTAACACTTAGAGGGTGTGAAGTGTGTTTATAATTGTGTATGTTGTAAAGTTTTCGGTGAACTAGAAAACCGAGTTGTGAGGTGTAAACGTTATTCGGGTGAGCGTAGAAAACCCGGTTGTGATAGTGGATTTCTCCTCGGGAGTGGGGAACAGAGACGTAGAGCGGAAGGTCCAAACTCCGTGATCATCTTTGTGTGTTAGAGTTTGCATTGGCCTATCATTTGTCTCTATTGCTTAGTCTATTTTATTCGCTATTGCTCATTGTTTACATTGCCCTATCACATTTGTATTTCGCTTATCCTTACATATAGTTATTGCATATCATTCTTGCTAGGATATATTTGTTAATGGAAAAATTCTGAAAATAGACCTCTTTTGCTAAATATTTAGCAAAATCGACCGTTTTGCTAAATATTTAGCAAA